>JAGWCC010001036.1:0-73088 GCA_022651775.1 Drusus annulatus | reverse complement strand
TAAAGAGCGGCAGGATACAGGCTACGGGCTACGGACCACGGGCTACGGGCTACGGGCTACGGGCTACGGGCTACGGGCTACGGGCTGGGGGCTACGGGCTACGGGCTACGGGCTACGGACTACAGGCCTCGAATCCTCCGAGCAACGGGAACGCCATAATAGACCAGTCAAAGCGGCTAAGTGTTTTAGTCCAATGAGAGAAACGGACCTTCTCACTGTAACTTACTTCAACCTGCAGACTTCGTATTGGAATTTGCCTCTTCAAGACTTCCCGATACCAATACCAATTAGAAAGTAAAAAATGTTAACGGAAACGTTCAACGCGATTATATTTCAATAACCACTTATTTTGTCTTACAAAATATAAATTTAACTTGTTGCTACTTCTAGTGCTTTATAAAACCTTACTGCAATAATTTTAACTTTAAAAATAACAATGGTTTTAATTCGTTGTGACTTCAAAAATATAATGTACTTGGAGGTAATGAAAGAAAGTACCATACTCACCTTTTCATGAGTTATAATACACATTATTTTATAAACGGTTTAAATAATTGAACAATTTGAAGTGTGTGAATAACTTTCCAAGGTGAAAAAGTTGCGTTGAATTTTAAAACCTTAAATATTTCTGACACAATAGTTGCATATTTCAGAACTCGACGATTTTTGTCTTCATAATTAAGATAAAATGCATTTTTTATTGGACGCAGGTATCCCAAAAAAATGTCAATAGATTGATCATTTTTATTGCCTTTTTTTCCAAATACAATATAAATTGTTTATTTATACGTGGGCTAGGTGAGATTTTAATAAAGATATAATTTGAACATAAAATAAACAAATGGTTATTACATAATACGCTGTGAACGATTGTGTTTCTTCTCAATCGAAATGTTATTAATAATTTATAACGGCTCTGAGCGCCTCGCTGCGAATTAAATGAAAAGCAACACGCGATGAGATCTCAGAGAGATTGAAGAATAAAATGTTTACTTTCTCGGGGCAGAGACACAGTTAGCAGGGTTTATCGTGGCGCTAGTAAACCCAAACACGGCCATAGACAAGCGTTAATGGCGGCAACCATAATAAATCAACAGGTAAAACCTCCTCCGAGAAATTCACTACCTATTAGAAGACGAATCGTAAAACATGATTACACAAGTATTTACTGATAGGATTACCCGAGTCAAGTGTTCATTCGAAACATTTGCATATTTACTGCGGGTTGGGGCGTGCTTCAAACAAAGCTTCACATTACAATTCATATCAGAATACAATGTTCGTCATCGTTTAAACGATCCAGTCAACTGGATACAGTCGGAAGTTTTATCGCGGAGCATTGTTTTGGAAGATTAAGGTAATAAAATGCTGAGTGAAATCTTGCGTTGAAAATTGCAGTTTTAAGTGATAAGACAGCACACAAGGGCTTAGGGGGCTTTAATTATTTTATTTATGTCCAGTGGGCTTTCACAACAAATTTAAACAATACAATTTAAATTTAATAAAAGAATACTTTGTTTTAAAACCACAGAATTTATTATGATGAAGGCCAACCGGTTTAACTTGGATCAATCTTCGTCAGGGCACATATAATAACTTAATAAGTTATTATATGTGCCCTGACGAAGCTTGATCCAAGCGAAACCGGTTGGCCTTCATCATAATAAATTCTGTGGTTTTAAAACAAAGTATTCTTTTATTTAATATAATGTCCAGCCACCATGTGATTGCTTCTTACGAAAAAAATAAACAATACCGTTATGTTGACAAATGTAGAGCAATATGTTATTAAAGTGCATATAACATTAAAAAAAAAACAAAAATAGGTACATACTTCTTGAAAGAATAAATAAAAAAATAGCAAATAACCAGAGGTAAATATATAATTTATCATCATATATTTAATAATAATAATATTGTACATTTAAAAGTATAGATGAGAAAAAAATAAAAATGTTGTGTTATATATTCACTATGGTTGGTAAACTCGTATATTCGAGTAAAGTATTTGTGAAGAGTTTGTCTTACCACTAATACTGAATCTCCAAATATGTTAAATTTCCCAATCTATTACCAAGATTAAGCAGTCGATTTATAGGTGTGTGAGCTTGATAGTTAGTTTTAAAATTGTCGCAGAAAAAAGCAGGAATTTGTGCTGTACCTCTTTTACATTTATAATGGGGATCGAATAGGCGAATAGTACTCTACCTGACTTCTTACTAGTGAAGTGTTTTCAAACATTCTAGTGACTCGAAGTCACTTGTAGTTAGTTCTACATATAAAACATGCCTTTTTATTATTTAATTTACACACAGATTTAATGTTAACTTTTCATCAAACATAACACCCAGATCCCCGATTTGAGTGACTGGTGTTAATTTTAGATTATTTAGAAAGTATTCATTAATAGCATGACTTTTAATTTATTTATTTTTTAATGTTTATTTCACTATTAAATATTGGAATATAGTTTAAAATTTGGTATTATTAAAATCGTTAAAATGGAGTTCCACCACGAATTGACAGTTTCAAAATTATGAATAATAAAAAAAATACTTGACACTTTTGCATATTAAGAAATAAAGAGTTGATTCTGCACCATTGATATATTCTATTTAAATTGAATTGTAGGATATAGCAATCGTGTATACTACATATTGTTTTAAATATGTTCAAATGATCAGCGAAGAATACAACTTGTTCATTTTTAAATATACTGACCATGTAATTTATAAATAATGAAAAAAAAATGGCCCGAGGTGAGATCCTTGGGAAACTCCACATGTAACTTTGAAAATGTAATATTCTACAGAATGTATTTTAACACAAAGCTCTCTATTACTAAAATAACTGTTAATCCAACTCAACAAAGTACCATTGATTCTTATCAGACTTAGTTTTTGTACAAGAATATGTCGCCTAACTTTGGATAAATCATTCTATATCGAATCAAATTGATACTTCAAGGCAAGAAAGTTATAAATTTTCACAAATAAGCAAGTTGCTTAGAGTAGATCGACTTGTGATAAAGCCGTGCTGGTTGGGTACAATAATATTACTGATTTGTTTTATAACGACATCTAAAACTAACAATTTAAAGCGTTTGGGAATGGCGGGCGTGCTTATAGGTCTGTAGTTAGATATAACACTTACATCTCCCTTTTTGTGGAAAACACACTGATGACATAATTTATTAAATAGTAATAACACAAGTTTTTAAATATTATGGAGGAAAACCATCCAGCCCAGCAGGTTTATTAGTATTTATTACTTTCATACATTTTTCTATGGAATCTATTTCAATGAAGCATTGGCTCAAGTTAAGTGATTCTTCAAGTGATATATTGTTAGGTATCTCATTTTCAGGAATATCAATATCATATACACTTTTAAATGAATTTACAAATAGATTTACCATGCTTTCTTTACAAGTAATAACAAATCATCCGATTGCTCAGCTTTTATCTCAGTCACTAGAAAATATCTAGTCTAGCACTCGATCATTAGAATAATGCACTTTATTGAACTGTTTTAGTCCTAGGAAGAAAGACGTATCAAGCATTTCTTTAGATTCGGTACACTCCACTGATGTTTCGTTAATAACTTCTTCGTTGTCACTTTCGAAGGACCAGTCAATTTTCGGTAGATTGTAATCGCCTACAATTATAAATTTGGTTTTGGGATATGTGTATGTTTAGTCATATTTATATTTTTTTTTAATGGGCTTCATTCATTTTATTGCACCCATATTATCTTTTATTGTGTGGTTTAGTTTTATGTTTACCAAAAAATACTTCAGCTTTTTTCGTACACACGCATTGTGATAATTATATTGGGCAAAAAAAAATCATTTTTGGATATAACCATACAAGTTACAGTTGTGTATGCCTAAAAAAATCAAATTTATTTATTCTTTTAACTAAGTTTATATAAAACCGTTAAGTGAGTAAATCTTTTTTTGAGATGAAGTTATTAAAGCTTTACGGTTCTTTATAATATTGATTATTGAAATAATAATAAGATTGTTACAAATTACGGTGACTTAATTGGTTGGTATGGTTAAATTAGTTAATGCGCTGTTGCCGTATAAAGTAAAGGTTCCGAGTTTGAGTTTCAGTCACAACCTAATATATTTATTTTTTTGTTTTCATTTTTTTCGAAGAATTTTCATATTCTTTCAATTATCAGAAAATATTATAAATCACCTTGAAGCACTTTAATTACATATGTTTGTACAGCGTAGCCTTTTCCAGATTTTTGTTTAAGTGTCTTTAAAATTCATCGATGTCAATAACATCTTAGTTCACTTGGTAGTCAATATCAACCATATACATATTGTTTACCGAAGTTATAATGTAATCAGCATAAATTGCTTAATATCCAGCGAACAGCCGGCTACGTGTGCTTTTTTAGTTGAGCTACCCATTACATAGATTTTATTCAAGTATGGCGATGCCAGTCATCCGTTATTATTAACTCTTTCTTTAACTTAAATTCAGTGTGGGAAACCATACAAAAAAAATGTGATTTTACCTTTGCTGGTGACACCACGATAAGTTTTTCACTCAATTCAAATGGGCAATACATAGATCGTTATTTGCGTGACCCTTAATATATTGCAGTGCAAGATATTTGATAAAGAATTTATATTGACTGATGTAAAATAATCTAGGTTTCACTGTATTGCTTCATGTTTCACCTAATTACTTATCGAGCTGTTTTCGATTTAATTGACTTATCTGCTTCACTAAACAAACTACGAACAAATCATACATTGGTCGCCTCGCAATACACATGACTTCTCGGGTTTAGTTGGTCTGTTATCTGACAATGACTTCCAGTCAGCTTGTCTGCAGACCTGGAATGATCTGCAGATCTACATCTAGCTGCTGCTGTGTGTAAGATGGTCCAGAGAGGTGGCACATAATTTTAGTTTGCTATTTGGGGCCTTACTCGGTATTGCTGGATCATCGTGGTCTCTCAAAGTGGACTGAAAACCTGAAATCAAAAAGTGTTAATAAAGGTTTCATTATTTTTACCATGGCTTTACTATAAAGCATACTGCTTTGAAAAATTCTTTTTTTTTGTGAGCCAGGTAAACACACAAATTCAAAAAATTTGATGTTATTTTTAACATAGTAAATGTTTTCTATTAAATCATGAATTCTCGGGTCTGCATTGAAGCCGAGGTACTGCTCTTCCCGTAGTAAATATGCCACGTCTGTGCCAGCTTACTCTGCTTTATTATTCATAAATGCGTACATTATTAAATTACACACGCATCCATGTTGGAGAAGGTGGGAGGTAATAAGGGTGGTGAGGGGAGGGGGTTGTCTCTTTAACTAATTAAAAATAGAGTTGCTTTCAGCTGTAGCGGAAGCTGCAATGCTTAAGCAGGTTGGAAATTCTTTATTTCACCGTTAAAATAAACTTAACACTATTAAAGGTGTAAAATACATGAACTTTTTCAAGTTAAAAAGAGTCTCTTTAATTAATTAAGATCCGACAGCTTAGAATTCTGGACGAAATATAAATTAAAATTGAGCAAAACATCGCTAATTAATGAAAAACACTCATTACTTTATTCATTCTCGAAGCCCTAATTTTAGAGTGAAAAATTATTATTTTTCGTTTTTTATAAGATTCTAACATTTTCTCTTGGATTAGTTAAAACGAGAATTAAAATATTTCCCCCAAAGGCACGCTTATCTGAACGGTGATTGAAAGGTGTAACATATTGAATAATACTGCACACGTAAATATGTTATATAATTCCATGTTTAATAAAAATATTTTATTGCAAATATTGTAGATATGACATTAAAGCAACGAAGATAGGCTTGAAATATATACGTTTTATTAACACCTTTCTTAATTATTTTGAAACCAATCGAATAACAGCGAAACGATCAAGTTAAAAGGGACTTCACAAATGTCAGCGATCATTCGGCTGTGATCTACTCCCGCACTTGAGTTAAGCTTCAGCACCGTAATAACAATAATAGACCAAGTTCCAAACTCAAAGATATCTCTTAACTGCAGATATTTCAGGTGAATCTCTTCTATATCTGATGCACATTGATAATGCCGCCCCTCAAATGGCTTTGATTTCTTTGACATGAATGATACACGAAGGAAGGGAATTTCCTGACGACAAAGCTTCGAGGTAATGGCAGTCATCCGTTCTTTTGGCACACATTCCCTTTTCTATTTAAATAAATGTACCGTTCGTCCTTGCAAGTAATGTAAATAAACTGGTGTATTTTTCTCTAAATGCCACTCGCGTTATGACTCCAGATCGCCATGTGTTTGGCCTCTTTCATTTATCAGGGCTTTTCTTTTATTTTCACTAGGACATCTTTATTTTCTGTTACAAAAAACAATGTTATGAATCCTTTCCCCGTTTTCAATCCTAGATTGAATTGTTTTGTTTAAAATAAACGAAAGAGGTATTATTATAACAGCATCCTTTTTACAATTTGATTATCACTAGACTGTAATAATGTTGTACATTATGCACCATATTTTTTAATCTGTTGATGTCGGAATACCATCGTAACATTGTGAATAACTTTTTTTTTTTTATATAATTTAATTGAATTAAATTTAATATTATTATTATTGAGTTCTGCTATTTTCAGTTTTTTTATTTTTAGTGACAGCTGTTTCGGCGTTTAAGGCCATTGTCAAACTGACGTCATTGTCAAACAGTTTGACAATGGCCTTAAACGCCGAAACAGCTGTCACTAAAAATAAAAAAATTGAAAATAGCAGAACTCAATAATAATAATATTAAATTTAATTCAATTAAATTATATAAAAATTAAAATGGAGTTCTACAAATTGAACACAAAAACTATATAAAAATAAATATATTGTGAATAACAATAATAAAATTACCTCAAAGTTCGTTAAAACATGTGATTGAATTACTGTAAAAACAAATTGCTATTCACATACATTATGGAAACTAAAACTGCCATTATCGTATTTACAAATATCATGGGCTGTAAAGGGGTCCAGAGTTGAAGAAAAGAAAAGACTTTTGAAACCAGTCCAGTCAAAAATATGGGGGAAAAAAATCGTTTCTGATTCCAATGCTTTATTCAGTGATTTTCTAAAAAAATGTTGAGGTCCTGCTCTTTGTACGATTTTTAGAAAGATATATGTTCAGATTACCCAAATTTCTCCTTTCATTGTGATACCCAATTTGACTTTAGGGGGGATGATCTTAAGATATTTCATCATAGCGCAACGTGGCGGAAGAGCTCGATCATAGAATATATAGTTAAGGATGTTCTTTCTTCTACATATCAATATATTTTACTACATATGCAAATACAGTAAAAATCCTCAAATAAAAAATACTAAACACTCTACGAAGCACTATTTATTCACATCTATATGCCAAAAATAATATTGGTGTACAGGGTACTCTCTCACGTGCCACCATTTAGATTCAAATAAGTGTATGCTTTTAAATTTTCCAACTGAGTAATGCTTTAGTTTCGCCTATCTTCAATTATTTTTATTCCTCTCCCCACATTTTGCCCGACAGAAGATGTATAATATTTATTAGTATCGAACTAATTTTATTTTATAAATTAATAATTTTGTGATAAAATCATTAATTGAAGCACCACTTAACTCTATGTACACCATTGTTTAATCAATACTTAAACTTCGTCAGGACGCAATCGCGCATTTATAAAGGCTATAGGTACCTATAAAAATAACTAAAAAACCAAAACAATATTTTTGATGGTTAATAATAATAATAATTAACTTGGATATCTTATATGATTATATTATATTTTATATTTGTTAGCGCCACATATTGTATGTATAATATGTGGCGCTAAAAAGTTAATAAATAATAAGAGTGATGTGAATTTAAAAATGGTGTACAGAAAATCATTGTGTTCCAAGTGAAAATAAATTCTTTTCTTAGATTACGGCTCTTATTTTTTTAAATTATGTTGCAGAAAATATTACGCCACTGTCGGTATCCCCACTACGAATCTGGGTTGGTTTGTCGAACAAAATTGCCATATAACAATACGCCAAATATGCCTAAAAATTGTGAAATTATACTTGATGTAAAAATATGAACACATCGATATCTTGGTCACATCAAAAAGAGCAACAAGAAAGATACAAGATGGATTCGTGGCTTTCAAATTTACGTAACTTTTACGAATGTAGTTGAGGCTGAGTTGATCCGGGCTACAGCTGGCAGGGTGAAAATTGTCCCAATGATAGCCAGTCTTCGATAGGAGAGGTTACTAGCAGAAAAATGCAATCAACCTACATGCTGTGCTTCTTATGTCATGGCATTTTTACAGAGACTTAAAAAAATAAGTCCACGCGAACGTTAAACACCCTAATGACAATCTGAAAAAAACACAGTTTTACAGCAAATATTGTATTATAACCTAATTCAGTGAATAGTAGCAAGTAATAAGATGCCAAGTCACCACGTGATTTCTTCTTCGATACAATCAATGGCATTTAGTTGTGAGGCGATGGGTAGTAGGCGGTAGGTGGTAAGCGGTGGGTGCCCACCTTCAGCGGCTGAGGCCTCTCACCCTCGCAGCGCCCGACTTAGCATTCACCGCAGGTCCTGCTAACACTCTAGAAATCGGCGACTAACACGCATGAAAAGGAGAATAATATCGGTGCCCTTATATTTTTTCTCTCATACTCGCAAATTTTTGGAGAATTTGTATTGATAGGTATTTTGGGAATTTTCAAATCGTGTGCGGATTAAAAAAAAATCACGATGAATGTCATCAGCGTGAACAAATAAGGCCTTGTTTTGAATGCTTTAAGTTGTAACGGTTTCTGAGTTTCTACGATCAAGTACTTTGTTCAATAAGAGAGTGACAAATCAACCAACGCATATTAAATATGAAGTAAAAACTCATTGTGCTGAAGTACTAGTAAAAGCTCTAAAACGGTGAGTTCTGAATATTGCACAGCTTTTTCTGTCTAGAACTTTGTGATCACTGCATACATTTTTTTTAGCTCACAACGTGTTTTCCAACATGAGTTATGGAGCTTTAAAATTGGACCCCGTATTATATGTTAAATATTTTTCAGTTTATATCTAAAAATTCTAAAACATAACATACTTATATCAAAATTATTCATAAACCATGTGGTTTTACGAAGTATTTTTTTTAAATAACAGACAGCCGTGAATGTGTATTAAAATTACTCATTGCAAAATAACTCCGGCTTCCTTCACTTGTGTAATAGCCAGCAGCTAGTTTATCATTTAGTTTCTTTGTTCAGCAAGTGAGCAGCTTCGAAAGCCATATTGTTAGTTTGTTAAAACTTGGAACTACGGCGGAAACATTTTATTTATGACTACACCGATCATTGTCTTCTCGGTTACATAATGCCACATATTAAGTGTCAACTTAAATACACTACCTACTCGCGGCGCTACAAAACGCAGACGGTCTTTAGGCGAATAAAAGACTAGAGCTTGTTGTGCTCGTGAGCTATGTTGCAAGGGGGAAATATATATCTGGAAATGAATAGAAATAAAGCGGGCGGATAGGAAGCGAGGGGAGATCGAGAGGAAAATAACTTTTTTAAAGAGATCGACGGAAGGTGTCGACCGGAGGGGGGGGGGGTTTCACGCGATATCTTGTTCAAAGTTTGCGGTTCATCACGTTTGCAGTCAGGATTCAGTTGTGTTGGAAGAAAACATATCATTCTTCCTGGCCAAATACGGAGAATAGTCTTTCCAGCACTTCGCCATCAAATAACATCCGTTCAGGGAAGTACTTTACTAAAACTAAAACTCGGGGCTGAAACATGTTTTGCTCTGTTCGGTTTACAGCTGGTTTATGGATGCACTCGGAATATTAAACTTACCTACATTATGATTTTTACCTCTGTCATTAATTTTATTTCTTACAAACCTATTTTTTAGAACTACGTTTAAAACAATTTGGATGGTTCTTGCTGATATTAAATGATAAACCAATATTAAAAGTCGTCAAACCACGTGTATTAAAACACTGCACCATAAAAAGGCTTATTTGTGCGAACAAAACTAAACTCGTAACCTTCCGCTGTTAGACCATCTGTTCTAACCACTTGGTTATCATGGCAATGTTCAATATTGATCCTTATTCTTACACACTGTTCAATATTGTCTGCATCGTTTGAAGTTTAAATTACCTTTACTTATTGAAAGTGAGGTGGTTTAATCAGTAAATCGAAGGGGTAGTACTTTTAAAGTTATTTACAAATCAACCGGTAATTTACTTATTATTTCTACCTATTTTCTGGGAAATGGGAGCATTAGCTGTTTATTTTAATTTATTGAATTCTACATTGGAACAATATTAATTATGTCCCAAAATTTTGTAAAAGAAAATGTATCAAATGATGAAATCATTAATATCTGTTGATAGTATTAGTAAAAATTCATTACCGTATTTGACCTAACTGCTCATTGCTCAGTGCTCGAATTGCATTAATTTGGTAACTCAACTATTTTACATCAAAAATTCTTACAGCGCCCTTCGGATGATTTTTCACAAAAACGCCGCTATAAAAATTATTCAAATATTATTAATATTTTAACCTGTTTTAACGTTTGTTAAAAGTACACATTATTTTTTACCAAAACGATTAAGTTTATGTCACTGCGGTGAATTGCAATTTTTTAGAATTGAAAATGCCATTCTTAAAACTTAAAAAAACGTTGTTTGACAATGCCGTAGTATTCCGATTCGAAAGACGAATCTCAAATATCACTACCGAGCCGTGTAAAAAAATCATACATAAAATTTACAATTAGATTATTTTGCTGGGTTTCTTGCATTTTCAACACATTTCCATCAATTTCTAATAAACATGTAAAATATTTTTCAGGATACGTCATAGCAGATGAGAGTCGTGTATAGTTGCGATCTGAAAAGCCTCCGTGATGAGCGTCAAACAACCCATATACCAGGTATCAGGTGCTCAGGTACCCGTGTACTTTAGTACCTGGGTACTCAAGTACTAAAGTACACAGGAACACGGGTATTTTTTGTAATTGTCAACTTACATTACTTCAACGATGTCTATTCGTTTTGAAATATTTACATAAATTGCTTGACTTAATTTTAAATAAGAAAATCTTCCAAATCGAAAATAACTATTGTATTTAAATACCTGGAAAGCCATTTTCAGAAAATAGTTTCACCGTACATCACAATATTTACCCCGATGCGGCTGTCTAATGATAAAACAGCGAACAAAAATATTTAAGTGAAAGTAGTTTTATAAAAAAGAAATGTGTTCTTTGCTGATTTATAAAATAAACTATGCTTATGTGAACTTTGGAATTCAAAATAATTCACGATTTTCCAAACTGAAAAACAATGTTTTTGTTTTTCCCAATATAAAACACAAACTGGAAACCAATTTTATATGGGCTGTCAATTTTTTTCCAAGAAAACAATAGAAGTTCCTTGAACCTATATGAAATTGCTTTTTTTCGTTGTTTCAACTTTAGACGGCCAAGTAGCGCCCATACATGAAATGGAAATAGCCATGTCAATAAGAGCGTATATTATTATCCTACACCATGGTCCTACGCACCGTACTTATCGAGCCAGCAAGCTCCCAACTCGTGTAACGGCACAGATACCATTGCCTAGTTCATCTTCTTCTTATTTTCACTACTTCATGATTTTCTCGTACCGTGGAATATCGTTAACTTTACTAATTGTAATTACTATTTTCAACAAAAATATTCCCACCTATATGAATCAGAGAGCACTCGTTCCCCATCACAACGAGAACCGCTTTGGAGGCTTGAATAAAATATTATCTATACATATTTATGGTTAGTGTTTGTAGAAAAAAATATGTCTTGTATGTTGATTCTCGTATACGATTCCTCCAGATTTCTGAAAGCAAGAATAAAATAATATTTATTACAAACCGTTATCGGAAACGGTTCCAGAGTTAAAGTTTTGTCACACATACAGGCACGTGCCGGTAACAGATGAACGCACACAGCAACGCGGACACGTACATAAGCCGTAGCCAGAACGGCGACAAATGTGAGGGAGGGAAACGCTTTCGATATTTTGATATGACTTTGATTTACACCCGTTATATAATATGTGGCATTAGAAAAATTCCTTATCTGAGCGCTGCGGTGAGACTGCTCGGGATATGAAGCCGAGGGTCGGCGCGAGGCGGCTCCGGCAGGGGAAGCTTTGTCATATCGCATGGGTGTCTGCCACCCAACTTTTTCTCAACATTTCACATATGTGGGTAGTGTTTTCCGACTTCTTTTAATATCAGGATGTTTTTATTGCGTTTGTTTTTCACGATTTTTTTTTATCTTTGAGACCAATATATCTTTTAATATCAGCTTTTTGGAATCAATACTGGAAGGAAAACTTTCAATAGGTAGTGACTATTGACTTCCTACTCTAAGATAAAATAATCTATATGTTTTTTGTAAGTACACTCTTCATTCACTTTAAGGGAATATCTTGAAATAATTTATCTTAGGCAACGTTCTTTGTTTTTAATCTTTGGGAATAAACTCGTTTTTGTGAATCTCTTTGATAAGATATAATAATTAAATTTGTGAGTGAAGTTTATTTTCATTATTGCTTTAAGAGGTGTGTCTGAGAATTAAAATTGGAGAGGTATATTTATGATATTTATTGATGTTATTAATTGGCCGGAAACCGATTTTACCTTTATAATAATTTTACACAATTCCTTTATTTATCTATAATCACATTGTATTAAATATGCTTAAATGAAAAAAGTAAGGAGGTAGCCTTTTTTCGAAGAAATTTACTAATTTTTGCAATATAATGAAGTAGAATTTGACGGTACAAACAGTGGTGGTCGGTGTTGGTCTAGGCTGAAACTCGTTGAGGCAGAGTTCGAATCTCCCAGCAGTTATCATGACCAATTTTTCCTTCAAACAATGTTTCGTGGGGCGATGTAGGCTAGGTACCTACCCAAAGGCAAGGCGTCAAAGCTGAGTGTTTTCTATTACGTCGGTATTTGCGGCAATGATATGATATCCGATATTATTTATCTAGTAACGTCGGTATTTTGTCACAAGACTTATTCTCCTTTCTTTTGACACATTTTTTTTTAACTCCTCCTATCTTAAGATGATTCTGTAGTATTGTAATGAGATGTTCAATTTGTGCCATTTTTTCCTATGTTGACATGACATTAATACAGTTTTGGAGATTTAAACGTACGGTCAAATTTAAAAATATTACATAAAGAAAGTTACTATATAATTAAATTAGATGCTGCATTTTTATTTCAACACCCTGAAAACTGAACTGTTCTGACATATTAAAGGTTGTACCTAATCCGGTTGACGAATTTTAATAAATAAGTCAAGGTACACAAAGATACAGTGGTTCTTTTAGTAAAACTGAAACTTTGATATCTTTATACTCATAATAAATTAATAGTCTCGTCAATCAATTAAACAATGTTTGACTTAGTGTCCAAAATAAACATATCTTGAGCGGCAATATTTCCCGCGAACAATGTCGTTGGTGCGTCGGTTCTTTCCGCTCGAGTTTTTTTTCGTCCGAGAAAACATATTTCCATTTTAATTTTCCGCCGAAGTTTACCGAGAAGGGGGACGGCTTAAAAATAACCGGCTTTTAAAATCTCGGTTGATCAATAAGGCACCTACCTCCTGAGAAAGTCGTGGATTTTTCAGAGAAGATGAATATAAATTCAAGGATGTTCCAGCTGTCTCTTTTATCCACGGGAAATTCTTCTCAAATTGGCCTTATGAATTTCAGCGATATCTGTTTGATCGAGCTCTGGCCGTAATCTCGGTGGCGATTGCCGATCTCTATCGTGGACGCACATCACTTGGAGGGGAGCCCTTAGCCAACAATGGCCCTTTCTCGACTAATGGCTTAAGTCTGAGTCACAATGAAGAGCCCAGCCTTTTCTGTTTGTTGTTTCTCCACTCCCCGGTATACAATATATCTCTTTTATGTTTCACGTTGTTTTTTGGTTGGGGTTTGTGGTTGATGAATCAAAATGATCAACTTTTGGCTCTCAACGTATCAGTCGAAAGTGGGATGTCATGATATCTTGATTTAAACTTTACGTTTTGGTTTTCACACCTGAAATATATCACCTACATTGGTATAATTTTGAGTATTTGAATGACAGTTTTTTTTGCGATTTCTTTTAGTTAATACAGTAGATGAATAAACAAACTGGCTAAATGTAAGCGCACGCGTACTCGTATTTCTACCCCAATCTGTGCAAATACCCTCGTTGATCCGCTTAAATCATTAAAGTTCACGTTTCATTGGTCACAATAGAAAACTAACACTACCAAAGCTGTTTAATAACGGTGATAATAAAATACCACATACATTTTACTCTCAAATTACATTGTGTTCAAATTGTTTAATATTTTTTTATTGCGTTTTAAACACATCCACGCCACTTTGAAACCAAAAATAATAATTTAAAAAAAAACATTTGTGTTTGAAATTAATTAAAACATAAAAAAACTATATGAAAAACTACTTTATAAGAAAGTTTTACCAGCAACTTGTTATTATCTAGATCCCGTTGTGTATTTTATAATCAATGTTTAAAAAAATCATTAAATCTGAATGGCAGAACTAAAACGTTGACACATATATCAGACATTTCTCTCCTTGTGCGAGATTAAAACAAATGAATTATTTAATCACACTCTTTGCTTATCGGCCCCTTACCTCAACCTCGAAGGCTATTGTGAACTTGACTTAATTCTTCCCCCCCCCCACCCCTGAATTCCATTTGCTCCTCTTAACAACTCCGCGCCGGGAGAACTCGAGGAGGAATGAAAAAATAATATTAATAGATCGACACGTCTCCATTTTACCTTGGCAATCTGACTCTTCGTATTATATAAAGCCTTCTTTATGGGAAAAGTAAACTGATTTATTTAATGGAAAGCGTAAAGAGCTGAGAAAACTTTCTAAAATGTAAGGTCTATTTATATTATTCAATACCAAAATAAAACAAGTCCTCGATATCGAAGCGTTAGATAACATTAAGTAACATCTTTTAAGAACAAACAAATATTTTAAAAATACAAAACACTAAAACAAATAAATTCTTCAATAAAATGTCTGAAATGAAAAACCTGTTTTTGGTAAAAAAATAAAATCTGAGTTTTTCTTTTCTGTTAAATACGGTAAATGTCTTTTATTTGTCGAGTACGGCGGTTTTAATTCCTCAGGGAATAGCTTGCGCGACTGCTTTAACGTTAAAATGGGATAAATAATTAATGAATTGAGAGCCGTATTCAAAAAACTTATTTTGTTGTGTTAAACATGTTGGTGTTGTTTTAAAGACTATGTACAATCAAATACACCACCACACTGCCTTCGGACTTATGAATATCAACTGGCTGAACTCAAAATTTTCGTTTTGAAATTTGTATTCCTATAGCAAATACTTACGTAAAAAGAAAGAGATTTTCAAAAAAATTAACAGTTCGGGGTGCATAAGTTATAATTATGACAAATTATAAAAAAATTGTAATATTTACAAAAAAATAAATATTTAGAAAAAATTAGGTGTAATTTAAAATAAAGTTTGTAATATATAAAAATGATACATATTACAAATTTTGTATCGTCTATTTCTGATGCAGGTTATTTATTTGTTGAGCGAATTAAAAACAAATTCCAAGCTCACTGAAGGGCACTTAACCGAAATGAAAATCTAAACCCATGACTTGACTCGAATGTGCTTCCAGTATTTATATATTGAGATCGATAAAAAATTGGGCATCATTTTAAACTGAACGTAATACAGAATCTCGATAACATCCTTTTAAACACGGCATCGCTTTTCTTTGAAACTAAATCCAATAAGGCTCCTTGAATTTCGTCAGACCTAAAATATACAAATCTACGAGGAAATTCTCTCTCTGAAAGGGGACTCTAAATAAAAGAAGAATAATGGTACGATTTGTATCCAAATTAATTTAGTAGCTTCTTAGCGCAATTGAGTCAGACAAGAAGCTAACTAGACCGGGCAGCGACAGAACCGGCACATCTCGCCACGGGAATATGCAGAAAAATGTGATTACTCTACATACAGGTATCTCCAAATGGCCGTCCTAGTCAGTCAGTCAGGTGAAAATTTCTGATTAAAGCGAGCGAACGCTTCAAACTTAACCTTTTAGGCGATTGAATCATTTCATCTCTCAAAGTTAATTATTTTATAAGAAGCCTACGATATTTCCATGAAATCTGATTATAAGAAGGATGACATCAGCTCCCGGCCGGCGGGGGGGGGGTAGATTGAGTCAGTCTGAATGTCGGTGATATCTGTTTGATTTAATGATAAAAATTAATCGAATAAATTTGGCTAGGAAAGCTTGACGTTCCATAAATTCTTGGTAGTTGTCGATTTGGCTTTATTATATTTTTTTGCAAATATTCGTATTTCTTTAATCAGCTTGTTCTTCTCTTTAACCGTATGCTATTGACAGTTTTATTAAAAAGCATTTCCAAATATCGTCAACTTTAAATTAAATTCTCCGAAATCAATTTCGTACTTTTTAACCTCAAACAAAACGCCGAGCTTTCATATATACGAGTATTTGTAGATTTGCTTACACTTATTTACAAAAAACTTTTTAAGGCAAATCCGCTTATTTAAAATGCCGATGAAATGTTCAATCTAAATCCGTTCAATTGGAACTGAAACTTGGAGAATCTTGCTAGCCATTGCAATACCGAGTGGGACCGGTCGGACGTAACGTGCGCCGGGAGTCTACGGCCAGCGAGCGGTCAGCGACTTGGGGAAACCTCCATCAATATTACCCACCCGCGGCTAAATGCTTGAGCGGCCGTTGAAATCTAGATTCACTCTTCACCGAATCCATCCCGCTTCGTTCCGAGGATCCGCCTAAGTGATAGTCCTTTAAGTAGATGGCGGTGTCGGCGTATGGCACTTCACTGCGGCGCTGAATAATACATCTTTATTCCGCTTAATACTTAATAGGGGGAGGTGGGGACGGGAGGGGTTCAGCATTCGACACCCGGCGTGGGAGTATTTCAAACGTACGTATTTAAGAACCACAGGAAGTTCCCTTTCCGAATGAATTACTAACGTCAGTTCACCTTTGTTCTGTTACTGACCGACGTTTTTCTATGCAGTCGGTTCATCAACGTAGTTTCGAATTCAAATGAGACTCGTGTAGCTTTTACAAAAAGTGTAAAGGGTATTAAATGATCGTATCTGTCGTTACTTATATTAAATATAACAACACATTATTGATGAGATCTATAGATGCCTGATTTTATGCCTTATCGTAAGAAAGATTTTTCTTACCAATGCTAGGAAAAATATCTGAATTGTGCAGGACAGAATTTTCGGAATCAAATTACTCACAACTTTACATATGGCTTTAGAAAGGATTTCCTTCAAACTAGTGTAGATTTTTATTTAATTTTAGGTGAATATAAAATAACGTTATTTTTTAATAAAGGTATTATTAAAACTAGGTAAATATTATGTTTTATCACTAAAACAGTAATCATGAACAAATCATTTGACTACGTGAAATTAAAACCATATTTTTCGTTTTTGATAAATAATTTTACCCACAAACGATAATTATAAGAAGCCACAGTAATAATAAAAGATTAACGTGTGTTTTTGTGTTTTAAAACTAAAATAATCAACGCCGTTGGAATATTTAACACTTATTTATCATCATTTCTTAGATGTCTTCAATAATTTTATTGCGACATTTCTAATGACGGGAAAATAAAATTATTTAGAGGAGTCCTTGCAATATGCATGCGAATTCCTCAGAAAATGTCAATAAAAGCATGCCTACGCTTTAATAAAATCGAGACACCTGCAAACAGTTGTTCTGCATTCATACAATTTCCTTTCATCTTGGGAAAATTCTATGCATTTTATTTATATCCAGCACTTTTCCATTTCCGTTTTTTTCAGCTTTTCAATATTATACCTCCAAGAATGTGTTATTATGCTCTCGGAATACCACGGCTCGTGCGAGGTGGTATTTGCTTAACATGTTACATTACTTGAATGTATCTTATTGCGTCGTCGAATGGAAATTTAAAATATAACAAGGTTAGCACGAGAACGGCGGCGACAGGGCGGCCAAAGGGCGGAATGGGTTGAGTTTGAAATTTCGAGTCGGAAACCTGACTGACAATAGGCTGACTATTTAACTTATTTCAATAACGAATTTAAAATCAATTTGAACTAGCTTCACAAATAGTGGCCCAGATTCCGTGTCGAACGGCGCAATATATTGCTAGTCAGCATTCTAAATGCAGTTGAAATTGAGTTTACCTAAATATAGAATCGTTGCTGATAGTTATAAATTGTACGGGGTTGTTGTGCAACAGCATTTTGATCTTATTTATTCGATTTATTCAAAATGCCATACTATACTAACCGGCTTCATTTTGGTATTCTTACTTTTGCTATTTTTTATACTCTCTTTTTTTCTTCGCATTGAACACTTTAATTTTTTGAACAAAATAAGGTGTCTTGTCTTTAAAACAGAAAGTTTAATGGACTGCTAAAAGCTTTTTATTTCATGATAGAAATCATTTTGCTTTTTATCAAACATTCAAAGAGTAAGACAGAGCTGTGCAAATTTCCTTTCTTTAGAGTGCACCCTGTTGAAGGTTTTTTTTTTAATTCAGAAAAACAAAATTTCCAATATATTAAGGTGAACTAAATTTCCCTTGAGTTATTTTGAGCATCAAATATACAGATTGACATACTTAAATATAAGTAACTTAAAGATAAACTAACAAACGAACGATCCCATGTATACTTTATCCACAATATCTCGAATGTACGATATTTTGAAATTTAAAAGGAAATCACTAAGGATTTCAGCCTAGTCCATGTTTCAGACATTTCACCCAGAATTTCATACCAAAGACACGAGCCAGAGACTAAATCAAGCAGATGTAAAGGTACTCCCAACAGATTCAACTCATGTACCTTTTCTTTTGAATGAAATTACTCAGCAAATTATTCCCTCCAAAAGAGACAAATTGTCGGACCTGTTATTTCTCAACAGCCACAACTCAAGATTCAAACACTAAATTAACGGAAAATACAAGAAACTATGTTATTTCAAGAAAAGTCGTTGCGTCAAAACTTACAATTATTGTGAAAACGGACCATTGCAATTTTACATAAAATAAGGGAACGAAACACAAACATCGGTTAACAAATCTCCCATTTAAAACACAATTATTTCGTATTCAACAATTTTTCTGATGTGTTTTATTCATTATATAATGTATATCAAATATGTATAGATGTGCTTGGATATAAAATGTTTTTCGTATAATTAGGTACTACTTTTTAAGATTTAAAAAAAAATACGTTCTAGAAAAGTGAAGCAATTTTGATTGCAATAAAATTCTCTAAAACAACATAAAAAATATTGACATTACTTACCTCATAAAGATACTTAGTTTTTGTTTATTTTCCCAGAAAGACGAGTCAACGAAATATTTTGGGAAGACCATGTATTGCATATGTTTTAGATGGTGTACGAACGTAATACTGTGCAAACAATGTGTTCTACCATGAGTGAAATTTATGATATTCTATCATTTCTACAATAGGTTTAAAGTGACACATTTATATTTACACATTTTTCAAAATTAGTACTTAGTCGGTTGATATGAAACGATGCACGGATGTGAATAAAGTAAGGAATGTGTGTCAAGACACAGTAGTATAGCAGTCCATCTTCTCTGCCTAATCTCTGGGAATCCGTGGTTAGTTAATTAGTTAGTAATACTTTTTTGATTGAGAAGTTTTTTAGCGCTGCAAACATTTTTTTAATCTTTTCAAACATCATCGTCTCCTTTAACACGAGCTTATAAATGATTTGATGGTCATTTTTTCTGTAACTACATAAAAAATAATGTAAATATTTAATTAAGTGTGATGTCAATATTACACAAGTTTCAACACTTAAACTCAAATACTTAGAAAGTATGGAACCATACTACATTTTCCAGACTGTCAAACTTGTCAACTCAAATCAAAGCCTTATTTTTTTTCTGCTTCTCTAAACGGTTTTTGTCAATCATCATGCCAGTACACTCTTATTTATTATTTCCTACTGATGTTACTTAAATCATGAACTCCATCAAAACCTTATTTAGACTGACATGACAATTTCTTTCTAAATTGTATTTTTCTCCTATTTGTCATTTCTGTAATTCCTTCGTATTTAGTTTATTTTATTCTCTCATTCGTCTAATTAATGCTGTTATTGAACTATTTGTAAAAAAATAAATAGCTTAAAAAAATGTTTTACAAAAATGCTTCAAAAATTGTTATTTTGTCATTTGCTTTAATAAACGTAGTTTCAGTAGAGCCGTGTCGGAAACTGATAACACTCGCGAGCATCCAGTATTTATATGGGGCTGAATTCATTTGGAATGATTGTGTTAATTTCGTAAACTCACAACAGCAGCTCTGTGAATATATAGCATATATTTGACAGTCAGGCATTTAATTATAACAAGAGAAACTTCACTCAAACAGCGAACAACGGGAGGGTTACGCAGCCATTATCATTCCACCCAAAGCGAATAAGCTAGCTGCTATAGATTATATGTTCATACTATTTAACATAAAAAAACAGAAACATCAGAACACAAATTGATACTTCAATATGCTAATGCTCTTTACTAACTTCATAATAAACATTGAAAGAGTTTTGAGTCAATAAAGTTGAGATCAGCAACAGACATTTGAGGAACCTCTCCAATAAAACTCGTAGACTCGTAATTACAGTTATAATACACAGCATGTTAGGTGAATATACTGGTGATTTTAATTACATGCGAGATGAAACAACAAGAAGGTTGAAACTTATAATATATATTTGTAAAATAAATGTCAATGTAACATGTCAAAAGTGAATGAATGAAAGGCCCAGAAAGCAGCGGAAGAGAACAAATCTGGATTTGTGGGTTTTGTTATGAATAAGTAAAAGAGAATGAGCGAATTCGAGACGGCAAGAAGAAGAAAATATTCAGAAACTATCGTTGGGTGATTGTTTCACAGCCTTTTATTTTAAAGTTTTATAAAATGTCAACAAAGCTATTTTTTTTTAAAAGAAATCAGTCAGTACTCGTATAATCGTTACCAACAAAATATTTTAATCAAATACACCTGTGTGAAATTCATAAATTAGTCTTGTACTAAGAAATAATATTCAGTGACAATCTTCGGAATCTACAACCGTCTTTGTACAGTTTAATTTTAATTGAACGCAATAAGCACGTCGGCATCTGATGGGTCAAATCGGGTACAATCAGAAGATGGTCCGAATAGGGTCATTCAAATTTCATAGCCCTTCAGTTAGTAAATCCTTCTTTCCCTTTCAATTTTTCGATGAAATAAATACATACTAAATTTTTAAAAGTTTATGTGTGCATTATTTTTATTTTTCGTTTATTCCAAGTAACCAAAATCAGCACATGAAAATCGTGCAGCCGGTGTGATTATGACACCCCTGAAGAATGATTATGAAGATTATGACACCCATGTGGATGAAAAACCCGATTAATCAGATTTAGTTAATAAACATAGCTTTTGCCATAGCAAGCACATTATTAAGAGAATTCAACTTGCTTGCTGTGGTGGAAATTGATTTTTTTAACAATAAATAAAACACATAAACTTTGTTTATAACCCTTGGAAGCGTACATCCAAAACCCGTAGACGTAATATTAAATAATAAAGTTGTTTTAAAAAAAGTTTATGTGTTTTATTTATAAATGTGGCAAGCCACAAAGTAAATTCTTTTTACGAATATGATTTTTTAATTGTCTTCGCTTGAACTTAAACCTACACTCTCTAGTCCAGGACCAAGAATCTTGTCACTCTACTATTCAAATCATCAATTTGAATGGCCTGTAAGCGCAACTATTAGAGTATAACTGGTTAGTAGCTAAGTGGAAAAACACTCTCTCCATCATTGCACAAGCTAATTTCCGCTTATTATGATGGAAGTAGGAGTTTTCAAATATTTCAAAGTCGTTCAATGTTTGTTTTTCTTAAAAAAAAAATTAAAATGTACATATTTACCAGTTCTAATGATTTGCAGAACCCTAACATTGTTCACAATTCTCACTGTGCTCGAAACATGTGGCTATCTAGAAAATATCTCATTACATGAACTCAGCGTTGCAATCAGACCCTTCTAAACAAGAAAATAAAAAACCTATTGCAAGCCAAACCGTTCGCCTAATTATTTACCCGACATTTGAACGATGAACAGCATGAAAATTCAAAATTGGCCACACCGCGTTGATTCGACGGCTCAATCAAACGATATTCAGGAGGCAATGTACTCGTATTTCTCAAATAACCCAATTAATAGCCAATTCCAAATGTTGAATCAATCTCAAACAATTAGTGTCAAACTCGTAATGTTCTGTCGCTGAATGTGACAATTTAGTTTTTACAAATTCTTCTTTTTTTTCCTTCTAAATTAACCGCGTAGCTTTATTCAATCTTCAATGTACAGCATAATATGGCTTATATGTGGCGTGATGTTCTAAGTAATACACATAAAAGTTTGGGTTTAATTCTGCAGCGTAAAAAAAAATTAATATTTTAATTTCAATAATTTATTAAATATATAAATAACATCAATAATCTAAAACACAAAAATGAAACAGAAAAAAGTCAAAAACTAAAATAAACAATGATCACGACACGAATGTATGAGATTGCTTAAAAATGCCGCTTCCTAATAAGGTCTTTGTGGATCCATTGGGAGAGTGTTACTCCCGGATAGAGTAGAGGTTCCGAGTTCGAGTCTCGGTCATGACCATTGTTCTTTTTAGTTTCTGTTTCATATTTGTGTTTGAGATTATTGATTTTATTTAAATATTAAATAATTAATTAGCATTAATGCTATTAAGTTAATTCTAATTTTAATAATCAATAATATAAACTTATTGAAGTTGCCGGACTGTATTTTGAGATGCTTTTTAAATGTTGGACGTAATGCATTCAATCATTTAATAAAAATTTAAAAACAAGTATATGTTTTACTCTAGCCTGGGAAATTTACTACAAATAAATGAAAACCTTTTTTTCAACAGCTCAGCGACAATAACGTAAACATGTGATAAAATCGAATTAGTTTTAAGTTGCTTATATCTCATAACCTCAGTCTCAACCTCACACAGCAAAAAAGATAGAAGGTGCAATAAGGTCGATTTTTGCGATGACTAACCATTATTTTAAGACGGGTTGGACTATAATATTCAATAGTAAACAAATGTTTAACATCACATTTCCAGGATAATGTTTCGAATTTTTATTTAATTTCATTACTAGAACTACCTTAACTGAAATACATAGAAAACTAGTGTTTAAGCAAAAAGTTGTAAGAATTGTAATTCTGCGGGTGTGGATGTTTTTTGTTTTTTTTTCTGCTTAAGGTTTAAAATAGTATAATTTTCCCAATTAGCAGAAAGACTTAATTGGATATTCTTTTAAAGTAAGAAATTACTTTAATTCTCTTTGCAATGAAAAAACTTTTATTTTATTCATCAAAAAAGTAATTTGCCCAACTGACATTTTTAATATATTTTTTTATTTTACTCTTCTCCAATATATAAATAGTATTTAAGGTAAATATCATTTTTTTTAAATAATCCGTGAGAACATTATAGTATTTTATATTCCAAATAAAGAGTCAAAGACAGGTACATTCAAAATCAGTATAAAAATATATGAGGTTTTTTTTTAATTTTCACAAACAGGACATAAGAATAGTATTGTACAGTATTAGTGAGTAAAAAGTCATTCGTATTTATTGAAAACTAGGAAAGAAATTTCAATTATTGCTTAACGCAACTCTTGCACACTTTTAATTTATAAAGCCGTAATGGGAATTTATTTATTTTAGCTGCTCAAATATCGCTTGCGAAAAACGCAATTGAACACGAATCGATTAAATCATCTACTTGTGATAATTCAAACGGAAAGAATGAAATTTCTTTCTCGTAAATGATCGCGGGATGATTTTTTCGCGGAAATGTCGTAAAGTATGTAATAAATTAATTAGCAGACAGTCGATACGTTTTATTTCCCAACATCAATTTCGTTTGAGATAAAAAAAAATGGAATGTCGCTAAATGTATGAACGATTTGTCTTACATTTCGATGAATTATATTTGAAGGGGCCAATGATTGGAATTTTCATGCATCATAACCACTTTCAAGTTACGGTTTATTTATCTCGTTATTATTCAATTGTAATATATAGCATGACTATTTAACTAACTATAAAGCAAGAAATGCGTGTCAAAACAGCAAAAACTGTCGAAACTTGAATCCTGACTTTAGGAAATTCGTCTACTTTCATCACACAATATCATTTAATATGTAGGGTCTTTGAAATAGTCATCATCCACATAAGATGTTTTTTTTACATTTTTTCTCTGAGAAAACAAACAATTCAATTGATACATTAAAACCTGCAGCATTATCAAGAAAATGTATCTTAGCCACACTCGAGATCTCTATCGTCGATTTTCACGTCCACCGCTTTATTCCATCTCTCGTTAGTACGTTATTCCCGTCCATCCATCATGTTTTCCAAAAACCTATCGTGATTAGAAATTAATAACACTATCCTACAATAAACAACTCCGTTCCTATATATTAATTGGAATGTTTCTGGGATACATACAGAGGTCCAAATTGCCACATAACATGGACAAACATATTTGGGGAAAAAAAATACATATTTTGTTGATTGATTTTTGTGGCTTTTTCTTTATTTGGCCGACTTTTCAGAAAACTCGTAGGGCTTATTATCAGGGAAAATGTGATGTGCACTGTAGAACTGCCTGAAACGAAGGAGGAAGCGCGACACAAAATTATATCAACATTATACTTTTGACCGTGAGAATCTTAAATTACACTATAACATGTGTTTGTATGTTTTTTCATTTAAACTTATACCAAGAATCTTGAAAATAATTTTCAACACTTATCCTACAGTTTCAAGGTCGCAAAATTCACTAAATTTGAATTCAAAAACGCTTAATTTTCATAGAACCAATAAGATATTTTGGATATTAAAAAATCCATAGTTTTAAATATAGTTCATTCGTTCATTAGCTCCTCTTTCAATCGTCTTTCAAACTCGGTATCAATAAAAAATATGTGACCCAACTTACTAATTACGCAAGCGGTCAACAGACGGTCCTTAGAGACATACTCGTAGACGGTGTGACACTTTTGCAGTGTTACCATTTTGGTAATGTGGTGTATTTTACTATATTAAACTATCGTATTTTTGGCCAGCTAATATTGCGGTTCGCACATCTGTGGAGCGGATGAGTCCATGGACGCACTGAATTACTTAAAAGGAATCATTACGAAAGCCTGATGAATCGCACATAGTGATATCCCGTTTCATTCGGTTACTGTCAATGAACCAGCCTAATTTGCCATAGTATTTACCCGGCGGATATTTATTATTCTTGCCAAATATTGGGCTCGGCGGGCTAACATTAATATACTTACGGATTGAAATTAAACAATTATTATTTGATGAGCCTAATAAATTTGAGGCTAGGCCCTAGCCCTTTCTGTGTTGGCTAATTCCAATAACCGCTACCGAATGAAAAATGGACATCAACAATTTGGTATTATTATTTCTGGAATTGGTCGTTGAATTTGGACAAGTTTTACTGCTTCTGGGTTAAATTAGATCTGTTTTCGATGTAAAGATGCTGTGTATTTTATGTTATTAGTAAAATGATTGGTTCAAAATATCAAAAACGGAAGTTATTTTGAAATTAATCTCGGTTCATAGATATTTCTCTCCTCGTTTTAGAGTGTTTCATGTTTGTCATGATATTGAGACGCTTTACGTATTTTTGTCTATTAAAATCAATATTATTAAAACGAATTCAATATACCTATATTGAAAAAAAAAAACAATTTGATTTTCTTACATGTACGTAGGTTCATACAACCGCGACCTATTTTATTATTATACTTTTTTTTAAGGAAGACAAACATTCCCGGAATACAATTATTATGAATAAATTTGAATGCTCCTTACTCACAAAAAAATAAAATAAAATCGATGCTTGTGCAATGCTGGAAGACTTATCTGGCCACTTGGTCCACTTGACAACTTTACTTTACAATCCTCTTTCAAACAGTTTATTTTTTCAGCTGAGACCAGAGAACCTTTAAAGGATTTTACTATGCAATTGTTCAATCTATATTACAATTTAGTATAATTGGCTGGGGAGGGACATATCGTCGCTGGAAAGGAAACAGGGCTGAAACACAGTTTACCTCAGAGTACTTAAAAGGTTCTTAGTTTTGTTTTATAAATCTTCATTACCTGGTTGGATATCAAAAACCAAAGTTAACTCGGGTAACTCGATGCTCTCACTGAGTTACCTAAAGCGACAAAAAGGTTTAAAAAAGTCCCAAACTTGTGTCGCTTGAGTCAAACCTTTTCTCAAATGGTAAATATATTTAAGATGACTGAAGTGCCATAAAAGTCTTCAGATTCAAAAAGAGTCATATAATAAAAAAACTGAAAAACTGCATATTTATCTTATTTTTGAACAACGTGTCGCTTAAGCCCTTTTTCCTTTCCAGCGACGATATGATAATATTTAAAATCCACTTAAAAAATTAAATATTTAAAATAAGGAAATTTAAAAACAATCAACATGTTCTACTGAAACTCTTTTTACAATATTCAATGTACCGACAATAGATAAAATATATTTTTTTTAAATCCCGTTTTATAAGTTTAAATAGAAAAACAGCAAAATGACTTACAATTTAATATGTCTGCTAGATATCAGAAAACCATTAAAATCGCGAAATTGAACACCTATCATTCTCAAAATACCTACCTCTATCTAGGAATAACTTACTTTAACAATCTTCTTGTAAATCTAAAAATTATAGATAATATTGATTTTTGGCTTATATTGATATATTACATCAAACAACTTTAACATTCCTTAATTAACTTCTTAATAATTGTTATTGTTATTGTTATCACAATTTTTCAATTTTTGTTCTTATTCTACAAACTCTGTGTTACGATACCGTACTAATCTTTATAACCATAAATAATTTTACATAAATACTTCGTATTTTTCTCTGTTGTATTGTAAAAACTAAACATTGATTTATCATTTGAGCGAAATTCCCTCATCAACTCACAAGAACCTTGTTCTTTATGGTTTGGAACAGTATATATGTTTATTTTATAATACACTGTGCAAAAATTGCAATAGTTATCGTATAACTAATCGTGAAAATATATTTATTTATATATTGAAAAAGAATTAAAAAACACTTTTTTTTTACATTCGCCAACAAGTTTCTACACCATCCATGTCATCAGGGCACACAGTATGCTGTTATTAAAATTTATTTTAGATTAATAATTTCTTTATACTGTGTATACATTAATTAGTTTACGCTATGATGGTGAAACTGGTAGTGCCGAAACTATCTGGGGTATGTAAAGAATAAGTAGTTTTATACTGAAATAAAATTAGTGTTTCAGTTTATTTTAAACTAGTTTTTTTTTTAGTGTACACACTTTGGTAAATTAGCATTGTTTATTTTTTTACAGATTCACTTACCTCTGTTAAAATATAATATGATAGCTACCCAAGCCCAGCAATTTAAATGACTTGCACTGATTTCTATTGAAACAAATGTTGGTAGATGATAATTTTTTTATGATATTTTATAAAAAGTTAATAAAAGCCAATTCAATTGAAAGCAAAACATGGCACAAAAATAAAAATGTGTTTTATTATTCGATTTGAGAAATGCCCAACTCTGAATTCCAAAGTTCCGTTTCGGATATTACAGGATGCTAATTTTAAAAACAATATCCTCCATGTTACTTGCGCGATCGGGAATGGAATTTCCAATAAACTGATTTTCACATTTTTGTGGAAATCTCTGTCGATTTTGCTGCTAACTCGTTTGAAAATGCTTTTGTTCCCTGGACGTTAAAACGTAGGAAGGGTTCTGTAACTATGAAACCACCGTAATGTGTTCCCAAACACCTCGCTGGGATTTGTGTTCAGTGATGTGATTTATACCTAAGCTGACGCCGTGCGTTTGTGAACCTACTATTTTATTTTGTTATTTCCGGATATTTTTGATTACCACATTAATTATTCTAATACTGTTACCTAAACTATAAATTAAAATATATTATCTTGGAGTAATAACTAAAGTACCAAAAACTGTTGAATAATTTGCATGGGCGTTATGAATTTAAACAGACTTTTATCAGATCACAAATTTGTACTTAAATAATATGTGTATCTGTAAAAACATGATGGCTTATTGTTGGTACCATATTTTTCAATTTTCCGATAAGAAAAAAAAGCAATAACTTTAGTTTGGTGATAACTATTAGCTCGATTATAGAGACAAATATCCGGGAAACGTTGCATTATTTTTACTAGTATAGTAGTATTACAGACTTACATGGAAAATATATTATTTTTTTAATGAAAATTAAAATAAAATAATAACTTTGTATAAGACTATAGATTTTATTTATTTTTTTATGACCGACTGGTTTTCCTTAGCTTAAGCATCATCACGGTACAAAATGAAACCTTAACAAAATCTTTGGTCTTACACAAAGATATCATTTAATTTTTGTTGAATATGTCAAACTACAAAGCTTTCTACGATTTTATTTTTATTTTTATTGAAACAATGTGTGTTCAATTTTTTGTTGTCGTACAACATGCTTTCATAACTTTAACAATTCCACTTAATATACCCGCTTAAGTGACGCATTCACAATATTCTTTATCGATAAGTGATTCATAACTTTAAGTTTACTTAATGTTTAACTAGGGTAATGTGGAATATTTTCTGTCGACTCGTACACGATCAGTTTGTTGTTTTCTTCCTTTGCCTTGTGCTTGTCATTTCTGGGACCTCATATTTCCTGTGTTACCAGTAATGTCTCTTTTGGGTAAGAGCCTACAATGGGAGCCCTTCGCTTCTTTTGAGATACAGTTCCGTCTGCGCTGTAATCTCTCTGATAATTTTCATCTCAATAAAGATTCGTTATCTATATCAGAGTACCCACTTTAACAAATTTTAGTCTTTGGAACGAAAAAACAGCGCATCGTTGCAATTTTTTCTTCCATTTTCCCTAGTCGGATAGGGGACACATCTCTTTGATAATGCGTCTACAAGCGAATTTGTCTTGATCTACTTCAGCAGCTTCAATCCATTGCAGGCGCTATCACCTGCTCTTTGAAAACTGTATACGGAAACAAGGAAGAAAATACGTAATGTAACTTCCATTTGACTTTATTCATTTATCCATTTGAACCTTACAAAATATAATTTCTATTGTAGTACAAAGTGAACCCTTGCTAAGCAGTTCACGTATCGAAACAATTAATATATCAAGTCCTCTGTAAATCTTTCATGCAAATATATCTGCCAAGATGGATATCTCTCCAGTTATTTAGAGTTAAAGTTTCCCCAGACACATTCCTCGGGCCGCACCGGTCACGCCTTAGAAACTAATCAAATGCTCTCCCAATTCCCACTGTCCGCGAATACTTGAAAGAGGCAGTGCCGCACAGTGGCCTCGTCTTTTCTGAGGCGAGTTTCCGGGCGCATACCTTTAAGGGGATTCAGTTTATGAATGGGTGGTTTTACAATGTGTGTTATGATTTAAACATATTTTATCTGAAAAACATTAAAATAATTAATAGGATTTATCTTTTGAAGGCTTCGTAATCTGATTTCTCAGGTAGATTAAATTCTGAATGGAAAAAGCGAACCACTTGTAATATCTCTTTTATGGCCGGATATTTCTAGGCCAACGAAATTTTGATAACTCGAAACGTTATTTCTGTGGTTGATTTAGAAATATTTTTTTTTACAATTTAGTTAAATAATATTCTTTTATATATTTTATATTTCACTATTTTTTCTTATTCAAAAAAAGAACTACCCGGTGTTTAAAATCATGTAGTAAAACCAGTTTTGAATTTATTTAATTGATATGCATAATTTGCACAATTTTAAATACATTTCTTAACTATAGTCATTGAACCACTGGGCGTATGTTTTTGATATAATATAAAAAATATATATATTTCTCTTCGATATTTAAAAAAAAATTACTTGGAATGATAATTTAACGATCCTTAATTCGCTACTAGTAAAAGGGCGATGTGATAAGTTAGTAGCGGTTCTCGGAACCATGTAACATGGGATCTAAGTTTGTATCACTACCGAATAGTCCCAAACTTTAACCGTGGCCACTTGATGAATTCCAGGGCGGAGCCTGGGTAACGCCTTGGGCCCTCTATATCGACCGATTAAACTCCAAACGTTCTCAGGAATGATTGATACCCTTCCAAGCCTTGACGGAAATTACTTTCATTATTGAAATTGATCATATTCCGATGTCGGTAATAAAACATGGGAAGAGAAATGTGAACCATTGAAATAAAGACAAGTAATAATAGATTTAAAAACGAATTACTTCAAATGGTTCAAGTATAAACTAGTACAAATAATATACTGTTATGAGATTCACTAAAAAAATATATATTTAAATACTTAACCCATTTTATTCTGCACAAGTACTTAATGACGTGTATGGAAGCTAAATGCATCCATTTAGGTGTATTTTTAGAAAATGTAATCTAAACAACATGATAAGATATACGTTATTCTAATATAGACACTATGCTTGTGAGTTAATCACAAAAAACGGTAATATAAAAAAAATATGCATTTACTTCACAACTTACAAACTGCAACAATATTTTTATAGTTTTCAAAATGCCATATTTTTCTTATTATTTTTTTTTTTATTATTATTGTATCAGTATGCTACTATCCAATTTTTTGATTCTGGCTTAAATGCATTTTTTGAGCCAATTTCACTATTTTTACGGAATCTCACTTTTAAGGACGTCATCACAACCTCCTCTACTATCGAGAGAGCAGCGCAAATGTATACATGAACTCAGGTGAGACAATCACTCGCTTCTTAATACGATGGATCAAAAAATCAACCTTTGTTTTGAGTCCTATAACGCATTTATTTTGAGGGTTTTTGCCATTTAATACACAGTGGAACAGCGGTACAATTAAAATTTATTTAGGGTTTAAAAATATCTGTAATGTCATAAATACTTTGTACAAATTGAAAAATAAATTAAGGAACACCACGTCCGAGCCGAGTTTTTCAAATAGCTGAATAAAACGCTTAAAGTATTTTTTACTTGACTACAGAAGTGAAAATTTGATAAGCGTGCAGAAAAGCTTCTAGAACAACGTATATCAATAAAACATCATGAATGTTATCAATCATTTTATGGTTGGTCTTCGATAGAGGTCAAACCAACGTACAACGTAAAAACAAATAGATAATATATTATTTAATTATATATGATTAATGGGATTATTTTTTACAACAAATGATTTCTTATTTCATTAATACTCGTATTTAGAGATGTTCGTAATAAGTTAGGAATATCATAATTAATATCAACTTAGTCAAAGTTCACGTATTATTAGACTTGACTGTGCCATTTAATTGCCCGAATGCGAAGATAATTGTTTTTTTTCCAAAAACCGTAATAATTCTTGCCATAATTATGTCTCTTAAAAAGAAAATACAGAAAAAGAACATTGGCCGCACAGCCTTAATTAAGCGTAGTTCTGCGAATTAAGTTAACCAACACTTAATTCAAACACAGACAAATCACTTGTAAAAAAGTTATAATCTTATGTACACAACCTTGTGACACAATGTGATTTGTTATTAAATCAACATAAAAACTTTCAATGTTTTTTAGAAAGGGCGTAACCGTTTCCTTGTTCAATATATCTATTCGTATTTTCAAGAGATTTAAAACAGTTTTTTTGTCATTGTAACTCTTACATTTGAACTTATATACAAAAGTCTTTTGCAAAGTTATTATTTCATTTTTATTAAATATGTTTAACCACAAAGTGATTGTTGTGTACGAAAATATAGTATAAAAAAGTCTGAGTAAAAGAATTTTTTTGTTTGTATGCATCAATACTACGAAACTATTTTTATAATGAATATCACCTTGGTATAACAGAGTGTTAGACACTATCGTCTTGGTAGATCTTAGTAGTCAGGTACTTCTCAGCCTCACAATTTTCCACCGCCTACGTGGAAGAAAGAACTATTGTGCGGTAATTGCTTATTCTAGGTAAGTGTTCTTGAAAGTTATTACTCTTTATTATATGACATTACATTATGACTGTTCGGGTTTCCATGTTAACAAAATAAAAAATAATTTTCGGTAGATTTTTCTTATAACAATTGGTGTGGGCTGGTTTCATTCGGCATATTACAAATATGATGTTTTAATTTTATAGTGGAATGATATACTGCGGCAGAATATAGAAAAATAAATACTATCGTGATGTAAACAGTCGTCGCTTATTTACTTTATTAACTGGCTTCATCCTGCAGAACGACGTTCAATTACTATGTTGTAATTATTACTTGGAATGGCAACGAATAACCTATTCGATTACTTCGAATGTCAGATCACTAAATCATTTAGTTCTTACTGTGGTATAAATATTATTTAGAAAACAAACCTTCATTTAATCATACACAACATGATGCTATAGTCAAGAAAATATAGACTCTGTTCTAATAGCATTTGTTATAGAAGGGTAAAAAACTTGTTTAACAGCTGTCTTACTAAGAGTATATAATTTATTTATGTTTATATTATTTAAAAATATAGACAACCTCTGTAGCAGAACGATAAGTTTCTTTACTCTCAACCCAGAGGTCACGGATTTGATGCCGGTAAATAAGCAAATTATTTATTTTTTCACAATAAATTGAAATCAAAATAATATTCACTCCGTACTTATATTATTATCCTCTTTCCAGAGTCGTAGGTACTTTCAATTTCATCGTCTTCCAGAATCAAACGATAACTTTGGGTTTAGCCGTGTTAAGTGATTAGATCTGAATGGCCAATTACTTTCCGATTTTTTTCTTCCCCATCTTCTTTCCTTTTCCACTACTTTCAGCCTCACAAAATTCCCCAATTCGGGAATGCGTAAATGTAGGAACCCTGTGCAGTATTCACGTTAAAAATACTCTCACAAGAAAAATGAGTTTTAAATTATTTATAGCACGTTTACAATTACTGTCAATTTGCGGTGGATTACCATTGAAATAATCTATTCACAATAAATTTTAAAAAGTATTTTAAATTTAGTTCCACTTGAGTAATTATTATGAATTACTTAAGCCGGACCAGTTACATCCTGCAACAATCTTAATAAAAAAGTGGAACTAAATTATCAATGCTTTTCAGTTATTTCTTTCTGATTAGGTTTTAAGTTGTTTACAGTCTGTTATTATATTGTTTTTATGTTATTTACAAACTCAGTCTAATTGTAATTATACACTCCCAACTATGCAAAGCTTGCGTTAAGTACTCAATATATGCACTAAAATATATATTTACCATTTCACTTAAACCACTCAAAGCAACAATGACAGAACCACACGTGTCCAGTGTCCGTGTTAGCGATGAATCACCACCAAAATAGACTTGTTCGACTGTTAAATAGAATCACATAATTTTCATGATTTATCGGTGGTTACAATAACAGTAGGACATCATTTAGGTTAAGTGATAAATACGTTTAACTCTCTGCGCTAATAATTTAGTATATTTGGCTAAGTACTTTTATGTGAGCACCTAGTCTTAACATGCAGTTATTTTAATTCGTCTATTATACTATATTAATAAGTATATGGTATAGGTCGCACTGTTAAAGTCGACCAAAACTGACTTCGGATTGTGTTTTTTGGTGCATAATATGTATTTACTTCCTACAGTGGTGTCCTTTCCAAACATCACAAAAAAATATCCATTTGTCTTGCTTTATACCTGCTAATTATTTTTAGCGAGAAAGAGACAAAAAGAAAGTTCAAGCTTTGCCTGCTTACGAATAATCTGACAATATTTGAAAAATTCATACTGCCATCATAATAAACGGGAAATGTTGCTTGTGCAATGATGGAGGACTTAGCCAGCAGTGAAATCAAACCCACGATGCCCGGGTGGGAATCCGATGCGTTGGTCCACTCATCTACCGACTGATCAACATGTTGATCCAATTTCAATTTATTTTCAAAAGTTTTTAGATTTATTCTTTTATTATGATTGAAATAATCTTTTTTTCAGTTTTCAGTTTAAAACATGCTGTATACGAGTAATTCATCTATTCAAGTACTGTGTCCGGCTAAACTTTTGTTGCGATACCTAAGTAATTGTGAAGTGGTAGATTTTATCAACTTACCAACACAGTTCTTGTAGATGTTTACTACAACAAAGAAAAAATATTTAATATAAATTATTTATAGTTTTTGTGTTCAATCCGTCGAACTCCATATTATTTTTTTATATAATTCAATCGAATTAAATTTAATATTATTATTATTGAGTTCTGCTATTTTAAGTTTTTTTGTTTAAACAATCAAACTGTTAATAACAAACAACTTTAAATAAAAAACTTAATAGTAAAAAAACTTAAAATAGCAGAACTGAAAGCACGAATGAACATTATATATATATGTATATGTATAAATATAAATTATGTTCATTCACGTTTTAAGTTTGTAAGGTTTCGTCTCTTCCGAAGATGACGCACCAGCGTTACCGTAATATTTCAGTTATTTATACATCCCCCTAGAGATTTAAAAAAAATAACCTTTTTTTACTCAAATAATGCCACACGTAAAAAATTGTTACGTTTGTTTATATATGTAAATATTTGTCTCCCTTTTGACTACGTATCAATTTTTGTTGCTCACGTTCAACAAAAATAATGATTATTTCAAGATATGTTATGAAACGTGTACTTAATGAATTAGTTGTGTTATAATATTTTTTAAGAAAAGCTAATTAGACTAGACGTCGTGTAGGTTTACGGATATATTGATGATCAAAGAAGCAAGGTAACGTCGGTTGCCAGCTCGGGTTCGGGAAGGTTAAGTAGGTACACGGTTGTGGAAGAAGAAACGGGGCAGCCGGTAGGGACCGTAATCGTAAACGTAATGGCGATCCCCGAAAGCGGGTTCTTGGGTGTCCAAGAGTTATACCTGTATATGTCGCCGTTGTTCCAAATGATTTCGTCTTTGATGAGTGTGATTTTTGATGACCATATAGTGCTTTTTGAGTATCTTCTGTTCTTAGTAAACCTTATTACTTAATAGTCAACTAAATTACTTTACGGTATCATTCGAAATGAATCGATTTAAAGTTAGCCAAATATTATTATGAAGTCCTGAAATTTGCATTATTTAGTTCACACCAATTCAATTAACTCACAGTTATTCATTTGTACCGTAGTAACTTCAAGAATTAGCCAATACTAACTGACTAACTAACCATCATACCGTTTCCCCGCAGGGTTAGGCAGAGAGGACGGACCGTCACACAACTCTGTCTTGGCACATAACCCGGTCCATTTACGTTTCGTTCTCGGGTAGACCGACTTCCGTGACTTTTTGCTTCATATGTACCCTTCCTTCATATTTAAGAAGGTATCATCAACACACACACAACTTGTGTATACGTACGAGTATATGTCTGAAGATTTCATAAATCTTATTAACCACCACATTCTTACATTTCGTGATAAATTCCACATTTCGGCAGCGACTGAACTGACAAACTACCTACAGAAATCAAATAAAAACCTTTGAACTTTTTGTAGAAAACCGATTAAGATCCAGCATTTTCCATCTGATTGTTGTATAACAGAAAATTAGCTTAAGAAATCGTTTTATAAAACGATTATTCGTCCGGTTATTGCTTTATTTTTTTGACTGCTGTAGAAAAAGGCCCGTTCCATTTTGCACCAATAATATCGGATAGCAGAAAAACACGATAACCAAAATAAAAACGATCAAATAATAATAGATCCCAGCAAAACAGCTATCGTTATCTATATAAATCGGCTGTTATTATTTCTTCGCTCATCATGTGAGGAGTATTCCCCGTTCGTTTGAAAGTAATTTCCTATTTTCATGTTGGCTTTTATATGAGAAGCGTTTATAACAAGCAAAAATAATAGTTTTTTTCCTCGGCGATAGAAACCTTACTTTGTTTGTTTTCGCTCTTATCCCCCTCTGTTGCTTTATTATTTTGTGGATCACGCTAGGCTTAGGTTTGGTAGCAATTTACAAGTGTCAGGGCGGTAAATAAAAATCATCGATTTTACCCCGCATTTTTTAAACCACATTGTTTCGCGTTTCTTTTAAAAACGAGTACAAATAAGCCTCAGTAGCGCTACACAGCAACTTGGGCATCTGCATCTCGTAAATAATATGTCACATTATGTTTGAGTGCGGTGGAAGTACGATAAAATAAAAAATAAAATCAATTTGGGTATGCTGTGAGGTTGGTGAAAATGGAAAAGAAAAGGAGATAGAAATGAGGAAAGCGTTAGAAGTACCTGGCTCTTCATATCTGGTCACTAAACAAGGCTGACGCCATTTCAAACAACATTTCCATTCGAATGGTGGTCTTTCACCAGAGCGATACTAAAAGTATTTACCGCTCCGTAACGAGGTACAAATATAATATATTATTTCATATTGATTTAGTTGTCAGCAAAATACCTAATGCGTTATGAACACACTATTTTTAATCCGTAAAAAATCACCGGAAGTAACTTGAGTTGCCAAGAAAAAATTATCTCTTTAATCCACCCATTTCAGATACAGAATTAAAATGATGGATAGGTAATGGTATATTTGATGTATCGCTTGTCTACATTTGAAAAGATTTTAATAATATATTCATCCGTTCTAATTGTACGCATACGAAAATAAATAATTAAAAGTAAAGATAATTTGCAAAGAACTGTTTCCAAAGAATTTATTATCAAACCATTATTTTAAATGGTTTTTCCAAAAAACCTTGCCAAAACGTTAATTTTGAATAACTTTGACCATACTAAGGTTCAAAGATCGTGAAATCTCTGTTTCTCAAATGAAAAAGGAATTTAGTCTGACATTCAGGTAACTCTGTTCCAGAATGTGCCATCAAGCCATTCCACCACACGAGAACAAGAAGAATGCTCGAGGAATGTACATTTCTCGATATGGATTGGCAAAGCTTAAAGAGTAAATTGGTATCGGACATTCTCAATTAACAGTTGATTGCCTTTCTTGCCAAGGGGATTTAGGACAAAACAGGCCGGTTAATTCGGCAGGTCTACTATGTCCTTGTAAAGATGCATTAGGGACTAATATTTTACATTCAATGTTAGACGAGATTACACGGAATCAAACATTTAAGTGGCATGTGAAGTAACCTGGTTAAGTAAGAATTTGTTTAGAAAAGTATTTTTCTGAATCATAATTGCTCCTGATCGTTTCTATAATTATAAGCACCTACGTTGGTTCGAAAGAGAGGAAAAGGTTGGTACAGAAAATTTTGCTTAAAAGGGTTTAAAGAAATGTCACGTGATATGAAGGGTGCTTGATATTTTTTTAATCTGGCTTTATGGAACATATTTTCGGAATCACCTTGGTGAGAGACCGAAATCGACGATTGCTTGAAGTATCTTTGTCTACGTATGTTTATTGACCAGATCTTAAGTTCCGGGTACCTACTACTGAGCATTCTCCTTATTCATTTTATTCTCCTCCAAGCTTAATTAGACATAGTTATGCAGAAAGCGTCCAACCCACAATTTGGCAAAATCGAGTTTTACGTATTTTTCAATAGATAAATACGAGATTTATATCTGCTGAAAACATCTTAACTCCAAATGCAAAAGATTTTTTTTAATAAACACATTGATAGATTATAAATTACCTGTTGATAATAATGCTCTTAAAGAAAAAGCACAGATATTCACCGATTACGCATATTAATGCTTTTAATCATCATACTCAAACGCCTTTTTTTTCACTTTCATCTTTTTGGGGTTGGATGCTTTTGCATAACTACGTTAAATTTAGGGCCAGTTGTTTGACCTACCGTCACAATTGACATGGTTTACGACAATTAGCGCCAGTTTAATGACATTGACATTTAAAGTTGACTTTTTTCGGCCTATCAGCGTTTGGTTATTTTTTTATTATCGTTACGCTTGACGGCTTAGTCAACGGTTAATTAAACAACTAAACATAAAATTTTAATTTTTCGCTTAAAAAATCTACGGTTAATGGAGGCCGTTAAACTGCAAACAAATCAAAATGACGCTGATCATTGATTTATGGCCCTTAGTTCCCCAATATTCTTTAAATTTAAGATAAATGTTGTCTCACTTGCTCCAGATAGTTAAAAGCCTAAATTGATTAGATTAACATACTAGAAAAGTGTTTTTATTTGGGTACCCTTTACATATACGATGTGGTAATTATGTTAGACATGGTAAAGAAATATAAAAGAAATAAAAATTGGCTTGAGCACTGAACACAACCTCGTCCTTAGTCTACACGATTTTATATTTTGAAAGTGCTACGAAGATACGAAAAAGTAACATAAGTAGTATACTGGTATGTACGTCAAAGGATACTTATGCTAACCAGATTGATAAATAAATCGGCGAGGAAATAAATATCCCATCTGAGATCACGGCCTATGCCTCCCCGACTATCGCTGATGTCGGTAATAGGATATGCGTCATATGCCTTAAGGCTATACGTTGCGGAATTTTCCATTACGAAAAATTAACCTGCCTTTTATTCTGTACAAATTTCCATTTGCCACCATGTGGAGCAACTTTATTTGCATTTTGCACAAGATCCTTCAAAACATGTTCAGTTTAATAACGAGTTTTTACCCAGGAATAACTCGATATCTTTAAAAATCAACAAGAATTAATATTCGGCTTACTATTAACACGATAACATTTCTGAGTGCGGGAGGAAAAACGGAATGAGTAAAAAAAAAGTTTAGCCAGAAAATAAAATTTTATGTGATTATTTTTTGAAAAAGGACATATGACATGAACATGAAAAAAACTAAATTCCTAAATTTAATTTTGGCTCTTTGAAAAACCTGCGTTTTTTTGCTCATTCCATAACTTTTTAATAGCCATCCAAAAGCCCTAAATGAAACCTTAAGTCTCAGCATTTTTCTTGCGATTTATGCTGAATGTGTAAAATAAACCTACGATTTTTATACAAACTAAGATTTCAGTTTATATCTACTTATATTTATTTGTATATACGTATATAGTAACCTTATGTGATTCACTCTACTATTTTGAAATATATTTTTTTTGTATTAGATGTGAGAAAAAAAAATCACACATCCAAATAAAAATACTAAAACAAACAAACAAAAGCATTCCGTTTTTCCTTTCGCATACAGACTTATAGTAACGCTCATATAAATAAAAAGGTGAGCGTTATTTATGTCACGTTCGTTCTCTATGGGTTGCATAACTTCTATGGTATACATATTGGTTAGTTGGTTGGTCGAGTGGTCCATAGCGTTGGGTTTTCACCTGGGCCTTCGTAACCTTATTAATACGTGAAGAGTGAGTGAATGTGATGACAGCATGGTAAATCTTGGTCAACTTTTGCAACCCCTCCAATTAGGTTTTGTGATCGCAAATATGCAGAATGTTTACAAAAACACTGCCATATATGCAATAAGAGGAACAAATCAGTTACTTTCTAAATTTGAAACGTCATATGAATTTTAAAATTACCTATATATAACTCTTGTTATTCGAACAAAAAAATATTTTAGAAACATATTTAAGTAAAAACTACTATTTTTGTTCATTTAAGTTGTTAATTAAATTATTTGAAAGAAGTTAGAGAGAACAAATATTTTGAACATATCTACTTTTGTTTATTTCCTATACAAATTTGTTGCATTAATTTTATACTCAGATTCATATCATAATTTATAGTCTCTAAGGCCCAGTGCACACTTGCAGTTTTTATACGCGCGTATTCTTTGGGTGAGTCAAAAAGTCGCCGAAGGTGCGTGTGTAGGACTCCATCTAACCTAGATATAATAATTACAGAATTGCGGCACCGCAGCGAATAAAAACCAGACATACACACTGGGCTTTAACTATCTATTTAATTAAAGGAATAAAAAAAAAATTATCTATTTAATTCTTAACTTTTTTCAGAAAATAAGTCAGCGATAATCTTACTACCCAACCGAATTGACTGAAGTCCTTTTTCTAAACTCGCTGACGAGCGAAGGCAAGGACATCAAATAAATAAATACAAATGGCACATTGCGGAAAGTAATGAAAATGAACGATTCTAGGTGGAAGAAGACGACTTTTCCTGGAAATAATGTCAAGAACACCATCCCGGAATAGATTTGAAAAATATACCTGGGTACATTTGTTAATTTATGTTAATGTTAATAATGTGCTACCAGAATATTATCGCAATGCCAAATGCTTTAAAGAGAGGAAATTTTAATGTGGAGTACCTTCAATATTTTAAAAATAATACTTCAATATTGGTTTAAAGGGTAAGGTATATATATACGGGTGGTGAAACAAAAGCTTTATTGTATTATCGAAAATTATGTTTTTCAGAAACGTACCTTTACCCATACATATATGCCTTTACCATACAAAAGTTGTGTGAGAACTTCTATTTTCTGCTTATTTCCGTATCCTTTGAAGCCTATACAGGTTAAAAATATTGTTAAGGTAGGTACTTATCGTGTTTCATCAAAACATAATTTTGTATATTCATGTTTTGAATGTTTGAAGACCTGAATTAGACACAAGAAATACAAGATTGGTGTTTGAAAACAAAATAAAACGATAATGTTCTTTCTGAAGAAATATATGATGTAATTTTAATTCAGGAATATACAGCTGTTTTACAGGATGCAAAAAAATCAGTAATATGACAAGACAAACAGCTAAATTTAATTCAAATGTACATTTTCGTATTTGATAATAATGGTGGGTAAAGGAAAGGGCAGAGGAAAATACATATATATATAAAAGATGGGTACAGAAGAAGATAGGACTTAAGAGAGTCGAGAAAACGTATGATATAATCTATAATGCAGAAAATATATTGTGCGATATCTGAAACAACAAAAAAAATGTCAAGCGATGAGCTCTCGTGATATGAAATTTTCAAAAGTCTTTCTGTGTAAAATTTAAAGGTTAATGCTTTTTTTTTTATTCTCCAACCTTATTTTTACTATGGTTTTATTCTATTAAGTGTTCACTGTCATAAGACGGTTTGCTCTATATGTTTTATTTGTTCAATTGAAAAAAAAAATGACAGAGGGTTGTTGAAACTCAGGCAACGATTAGTGGTAACTATAAATATTATTTCAATTATTAATATAACAATAATATGCATAAAAGCTTCTAAAAGATTCTAATTTGATATATTATCCTGTATGTTATAAATTGAAGAAGCGAGTCTACCACATTGAACGAAGTTATCTTGTCGTGAAAGCCTCAGCAATGGGCCTACCTTGTCAATGTTGTGTCAATGCGCACCATCTAGTGAAAGTGATACTTTCGCCATAGAAACCCACATTTACACGTATTATAATTTCCAAACGGGGGAGACCCTAATTTGATAGAATTTCATAAAGGATTCATGTCACAGGTATTCAGTAAATGAGATAAGCCTCGAACATGAATCGGGGTTGCCATGCCAACGAGTCATCTGCAATACACCTATATTATATTATTCGGCGTTCCTTAAATGCAGGTACTCTCTATCCACTCTCAACTGTAATATTTATGCAAAGTGTTAATGTTTCATTATTTCCCTCAAATTCGTGTTTTGAAAAATTCATTCGTTTGTGGGTCCGAAAATATTCATTGAAAATCAATTAGCTAAATTCAAATATGGGCACAATTTTTTTTATAAAACTCATTTTGTTGAATTACCCGGACATCATAATTAGTTGTTTTTTTTTAATTATGCGAATAATTATCTAATAAACATAAAATATTACGTTCATACCAAATATTACGTTTGAGATCCGCGAGCATCGATTCGACAAAGTTCGTTTGTAGAAATCGTCAAAATGCCACAATTATACAAGAATTCCTTAAAAATAACTTCTGCAAAAAAAAGATTTATTAGAATTGTGCGTAAAAAAAGTAATACCGGACATTTTTCATGGTTGATTTGGACAGTTACCTGCTGAGGATACTAATCATCCAGGATTCCTTCCGGAGAAAGCGATAAATAAATCGATTTTTTTTTTTAAGTATAGTATTACTTTTAACTGCTAATTTCTTTTTACATATACTCGTAAATGTCTAGGATGTGCGAGAATTCAAAATAGTTTTTGTATGTTACTTAATATCATTTTAATTTTTGGAATGTATTTTATATTTCATTTTTTTTAATTATAAAAGATAATAAACATTTCACTATTTGCTTCAAAAATTTTTTTTTTTAGTATTACATTCAATTGCTAGTTTATTTTTACATGCACATGTCTACGATTTGCAAGAATTCTAAATAAATTATCATTTTAATTTTTGGAATTTATTCTATATTTCATTATATTTAATTATAAAACATAATGAACATTTTCATTATTTGCTTCAAAAATTGTTTACTTATAAACCAATCTAATCACAAAAATAAAATAAAATATGTATTTGCAATAACATCATTTTCAAAACAGTTGATATGAACGACTGTAAGAATATATACTGACAGAATGCATTAAGTCAGTAGTCACTGGTAGTCACGTTAAAAATATTTTAAATATTCACGCAACTAATCAAATTTGAATTTATTTTTTTGCGTGCCAAAAAGGTCATTCTTTGTAGTGTATGTATTTTTTTTTACAAAAGAAAGACGGTTCTAGGTTTAATAACGCTTTGAAAAATAAAAAATGCTTAAATTGCGATTATCTCAGAATTTGTTTTAATGACTTTATGCTTTCTGCAAGTATGCCCTCGATATAATAAGAATAAATAAAACTATCCAAGTATTAACATTTAAATAGCACAGTATTAATTTATACTAACACCTCATGTTTGTAACCAGCAAGAAGATTTCGTTTTGACTGAACCATGCTCAACTATAGAGTAAAAACAACGTATCAACATTTTCTAAGAATAAAACGTTCCAACGTCAAGGTAAGCGCATACTAGTCCGTTAGCCACTATTGTGAATAATCGAATGTGAGATGTATTTTTTTTAATTTATACAAAAACTTTTCACATTCTTACAATACCAAAAAAGGTCGAAAATACTGAGGTAAATAAAAATACCGTTAATATTGACCCCTTTTCTTTTTTCCACACTTGACTATGAGTCATTTTTCAAATAGTAAGAGTTGACTCCGTTCTAAATCAAAAATGATGACGACCCATTTCAGGTTAAAACGCATTGAACAAAAGTACACAGTTTTGTTTAACCATAGAAAATGTATTTAAAATATAATACTGTTAGCTGAGTGGACCAACGTGTCAGATTCCCACCCGGGCATCGTGGGTTCAATTCCTCTGCTAGCTTAGTGCTTTATCATATGCAAGCAACATCTTCCGTTTATTATGATGGTAGTAGGAGTTTTTAAAATATTGTCAAGTTATTCGTAGCTCGAGAATGTTGGTACTTCTTTAATGAGAAAAAAAACCTACATTGCCTAAAATCTTTCATCCATAAAAAAACATTATTTTTCTTAAGCAGCTTCTACTCGTGACTTTTGAGTGTGCTAGATTGCTAAGATTGAAAAACATGAAGTTATTTATGTTTGTTGTAGCCGAAAAAAGTATTTAATTAAGTAGGGTTAACCACACATTGCTAAAAAAACGTTAGAGCATTTTTTTGTTTCAACTCACATCGGCTACTCATCAACAAATATATTTTTAAGAAACATTTTTAAACAGTAATCATCTAATTTTAACGATCATAAGTAAATTTAAATAAAGTCGTAAACCCGTGTAAGCTGCAATTGTGTACCAGCGTGTTGTTTATTGATGAAATTTACACAAAATTTAGTTTTTAGCTAATATACCAATCCTTTGAAGGCGAGTTAAATTCAGGAAATTCACTTGTTGTGGTACTAATATTACTTTATGCGAAGGGAATTTTCGTTTGTCTGGGCCTTGAATTAAAATTCGATCATTTTTCTGTTTGGTGGCACTTATCACAATTTATTTGCCTAAGTACTCCGCAGTGGCGTGCCGTCACTCTTTCTCTCTTTTTGCGATTTTCCGGAAAACCGTTTTTTTTTGTATTTGGAATATTGAATAGTTTTTTTTAACTTAATTATAAGTACAAAAAGTCACAGCACGCTATTCGCATATTTTGAAAATATTTTAAGATCTAAGGCAAGTTTTGAGAGTGACAATAAGTAAGCTGCATTCGTGGCTTAGATTTAGAATAAGAAAGTCTATTTTAGGGCGTTAATAATAATAATACATGGCTCATTTATATCGCGCCATTTTTGTGAAATATCATATCAAAGGCGCTCTGTATATAATACATGTTGCTCTGAATCAAGAGGTCATGAATTAAAAAATTATATACTTAAAATATTATTTTTTCACATATTCGTTATTAAAATGTTATTTTTTTTTTATTTTCACAACTATAACAATAGAATACCATTATTTATTAAATGCAAAAAAAAGATAGCACACAAAGCTGTACATCGATTAAGAAGTTTAAAAAAACGTTTTATTCCTCGAAATAATAAATAGATATTTATTTTTTAAAGAGTTCTTCCTTCAATAATTATTTTTTTTGTGAGGCATCTGTTTTGCTTTCGAATTATGTTGTCTATGTGTGATAAATTCACTGACCGACAATTTATTTATATTTAATCTACATACCTTTTAAGAAAACATATGATTATTTCCAATGCTTTTGAAAATCATTGTTTTCGTTCAAATCATAAAAAATACACACCTATAGTATATACGAGGCCTGTTCAAAAGAAAAGGTGAATTTTGTATTTTCGCGGGGAATTTTAGCATTATCAGCCATTTTGGATTAGTGGTTTGTTTTTAACATCTGGAAAGGTTAGTCACGTTTTTGTGTGTTCTTCGATTTTTTTACTTTTGAAAAAAATGGATCAAAGAATATGTATTAAAATTTGCGTTAAAAATTGAATAAAGTGCTCCAACGCACTTAAAATGTTGACTGTGGCATTCGGCAAGACTACTTTCTCTCAAAAAAGTGTTTATAAGTGGTACAAGCGCTTTACAGAAGGCCGAGAAGATGTTAATGACGATGAGCGTCCTGGAGTTGCAACCACGTCAAAAAACGAAGAAAACATCGAAACGGTGAAGAAAATAGTTTTGGAAAATCGTCGAATCACTATTAGGGAAGTTGCAAAGAATGTTGGCATATCAATCGGCTAATGCCATGCAATTTTCTCGGATGTTTTGGGCATGAAACGTGTGTCAGCGAAGTTTGTTCCGAAATTGATAAATTTTAAGCAAAAGCAACGTCGCATTAGTATCGCTCAGGAGTTGTTGAATGACGTCAACGACGATCCAGATTTGCTCAAAAGGGTCATAAAAGATGATGAAACGTGAGTATATGGTTATGACGTCAAAACCAAGGCCCAATCATCCCAATGGAGGTGGCCAGAAGAGCCAAGACCGAAAAAAGCACGCCAAGTTCGATCAAATGTGAAGGTTTTGCTCACTGTTTTCTTCGATTACAATGGCGTGGTGCATCATGAGTTCTTGCCAACAGGTCGTACAGTTAATAAGGAATACTACAAGGAAGTTATGCAACGTTTGCGTGAAGCAATACGGCTCAAACGATCGGAATTGTGGAAAAACAAATCATGGATTTTGCATCACGATAATGCACCAGCTCACATCAATGCTCGTTAGTGATTATTTGGCCAAAAACAACACCGTAATCATGCCTCAACCACCGTATTCACCAGATTTGGCTCCCTGCGACTTTTTCCTATTCCCGAAACTGAAGAGACCAATGAAAGGAAAGCGTTTTGCCACAATTGATGAGATAAAGTCAGAATCGAAGAACGAGCTGATGGCCATACCGAAAAGCGCATTCCAGAAGTGCTTCGAGGATTGGAAGAATCGCTGGCATAGGTGCATTATATCTGAGGGGGATTACTTTGAAGGAGAGAAAATGGATATTGATGAATAAATAAATACTTTTCGAAAAAAATCGAAATTCACCTTTTCCTTTGAACAAACCTCGTACATTGAGATTGTAAAAACATATTTCCGAATATCTAATTTTAATATGTTTGTTTATATGCGTATCACTTGTCACCCGTCACTCTAATTGAAAAGTACAATAAAACAGTAGCTAATGACTGACCTTTAATTAACCGCACTGGACTCAGATAAGTGCCCCGACGGCTAATCGTCAAGGAGACCGATCGTTGATCGCCCGCCCTAAGCCGCCATGAGCGATGCACCAATCTCATTATGAACCCTGCCCCGTGCCATCGATCAAGGGCTTTACATCATATTACTCGGAACGCTTTCAATCGAGTAAGAGATCTCCATTGATAGCGAGTTTTTGCGGCGGCCGATTTGGGCCACTCCACAGTGGAACAGTTTGCCAAGTTAGCAGACCAAAAACGCATGTTTACTTGTTAGTTTTTATTTATTAATACGTATATTTTATTATTATTATTAAAATTATCGAATTTCTTACGTCAAAACAATACCTTTTACGTACTTAGGAACTTCAAATAATACAACAACGTAAGTTGCTCAGCTATAATATTGTAATAACTTTGTATGAAACCAAATATTTAATTATTTTTTTTATGACCAACCGGTTTCGCATAGCCTAAGCATTATCAGGGTACAAAACTAAACCTAAAGTTTAATTAACTAAGCGAAACCAGTCGGCCATAAAATTAAAACAAAATCCGTGGTCTTATACGAAATAACTATTTCATTTTCATTAAATACGCATGTCAAACCACAAAGTGATTTTTTCTACGAAAATATATATTTTTTTACTCTTTAATGCACTAAATAAACTTTCAATAAATCATTTAAAGTAATATTATATTTTCATACTAAATATCTAAACTACATATATTTGTTCTTATGTTCATTTTATTTCACTCTTATCTTTATCCTTTTTCATATTATTTAACCTAGAAACCTTTTTTCTATATCTTTCGTAAACCTTATATTAAATTATATATGTACTACGTCTGTTTCCACACGGGAACTCCTCGCAGTGAGACAGGCAGCCAAAAACCATTTTAATGGTTATCAAGAAAAATAAACAAAAACTCATTCATTTCCCACAGTCCCACCATGGAGAAAGTGGCCGCAGTTATTTCAGCACTTGATTTTAACATACATACAGCACATATTTTTTCACAACATTTTTTTTTCGTAGGTTTTTTTTTCCGCCGTCAATCCCTCGGCTTAAGCTTTTAATGTTTTATGTTATTTAGTATCATACAATTAAGTACAGGTATATTAGAAACTTACGACCACTAGGCCGACTGTTTATCCATTTAATGGTGGTGGCATTATAAGTAAAATGTACAGATAATAAAATGTTTTATATTTCTTTTCCAGAAGCAATCAGTTAGCGACCATATTACGGCTTAGTAAAAATATTCATAGATAATTATAAAATCTTAAAATTAAAGTCTGCACTGTGTTATGAAGCACAATAAATTCGATCAAATACGATTTTGAATTTTCACGTTAGTTAAAATCTATTTATTATGGTGTAATGTTTTGTCTATTTTCCCCCCTGAAAATTAAAAAAAAATGGGAGCAAAACGGCCAACGAGCCCGGGCTGAGAGAGGAAGTTCTACATGGGACGGCTAATCAGACAGTTTTACAGTAGACGCCGAATAGAGCAGTTAACGTTTTTAGAGTCAATACAGTGGTTGCCGGCTATGGTGAATCTGTAAATTCAATTAAATATTACTATGGAGAATCGGGTTCCGGGAGTAAGAGAAGAGACGCAAGAGAAATAAGAAATCCCCAGCAGACGCCATCGAGGAGCGAATTAGCGAGATTTTTCGGCTATCAGGCTAGACAGAAGGACTCCGAGCGTGCAGGTTCCACGCATTTTCCAGTATCAGTGATAATTAAACAATTTATAATAATAATTTTTCCTATTAAATAGTCCTTTTTAATAGTACCCAATTCTGACGTTATTCACCAAGTTATTCAAGTTTTTCCTGGGCGTAGAATCAATATTCTCAAAAATAATACAAGAAAGCATATTCGAGCGTATTATTGTTAAAATTTCTTATGTCCTGCAAGTATGGGTCCATTTTGTAACCCCCATCTTTAAGAAAGAAGAAAAAAATCCTCTCTAAATCAAAATTAACGAATTTCAAACACAAAAAATCCGTTATATCCGCTAGAGCTGACCGAAAGGGCATTTAAAAAGGAAAGTGAATCCTTGTGACTCACGAGCTCTGTCATTTTATATTGTGCCTGCTTAAAAGTAAGCGGACCGTTTCTTAACAACTAGCTGCTGTGTTAACTCAGTCACGTCAATAAAGCAAAATAGCTCGCAAGCTTCAAATGTGAGGAAGTGCGGGGAATATTGGCGTTAGGGCTTTTCCGGCATCAAAATTAATATGTTCTTTTTTTTTTACTTACCTATTAATACATAAACACAAATATGGGATATTTCTCTCCTTTGCCGCCGACATTCAGAAATTACAACATAATTCACTGCACAAACAGTGAAGTAGACATTTTTTATGACACTATAAATCTTTTTTTTTCTAATCTGTCAATCATATCAAGCTGGTATTGTAATTATGCCCTATAGTTATAGACTGGTTATATGAAGTATAAAGTACCAAACGGCTAATATGCATCTCTTCAGTAAAGGTGCCAATATTTCATTTATTTATGTTCTACCTTGTATAATAATATTCGTATGCTTTAGTTTGTTACTTATTTACTTTTGCATATTTCATAAACTCTTAATTAATTACCTACTGTTGTTAAATATTCTAATTAAATAACCACTCATGTATATATGTTTTGGGAATCATGCCTGTTATATGTAATTCAATAAAATAAAAAATAAATTCAGAGTTTTTCAACTTTGACCAAACATCTGAATGTGTAATGTGCTTCTACATTTCTTCTCTGGCCCACTGTGCGTAAGGGCCGCCCGGGTTAGTAGGGCCACTGGGTGCTTTCTACGGCTGGCGCGGCGTCCGCGCCTGCACGAGCCCGCCATTGTTCTCGTTCCGTCAGGTGATTGATGAGTCTTTGTATGATTAGTCTGACGAATCTCAAATGATGATACAATCGAGGCGCTTTGTAACAAAGGCGCGAACAGGAAAATGTTTTAATTTTGCATTGTGAAATGTTAAGGATCATAATTAGTGTAAAACTTTTCAGCTGGTGCGTGAAATTCAACCTGTTTTATATGAAATTTATATAGCGTGTGAAAATAAACGAACTCCTTTTTATCGTTGAAGGTTGTGGAATCTTTCGGAAAAACTGCTTTGGTATATTTTCTATTACAGAACAGTTACATGATGTGTTTAAATTTCAACTTACCTCAATTACCACATTTGTTAAATAAACTTGTTTTCTGGTGGAAATCAGAAAATTATCGAAAATTAAAATTATCATGATTATGATTGTATTATATATTTTTTTGTTTCTGGAATTCACGATATCAAACATGTACTTATGAAATTCACTCTTGTACCTGACTATGTTTTCTACCCGATTACTAAATGTACCAACGATAGACTTATAGAATTGCTGTTCCTCAATCATCACTTTACTCATTATGGGTATCATTCTTCATTGTCCAGAATGACAAGACTTGCTAACTCAAGCATTGAAATTGGTCTAATTGGTTTTGAAATTTTTGGTACCAGTCTAAACGATTTTTGCCATTCTTTACGACCCTACCAAAACCTTGACTTGACTTTGGATTCGACTTGAATGTTCTTTCTAATTTATATGTTTGTCCTATCTTTGCTATTGCTTTTTATAATATTATGTTTGTGCTGTTTTTTCTCTGTTTCTCTTTTTTCTCATTTCGTGTTGTATTTTTTTTTTTGTAATTGGACAATAATCCGTTAGTATGTAAAGAAATAAATAAATGGATTTTGATGTTTTAATTTGCATTTATACGCCATCCCGGGTAATGTTTGGTATTTCAGTTCTGCCAATTGAGTTTGGGACAAATTGTACGCTTCTACTGTATGGACCCCATACCAGAAACCAAAAATACCTTTATATTTTGGAAAAACTTTTTTTTAAATCTTAGGTATTTGAATATGAAAATATCCGGAAAATACTCGGAATGTGTGTATCGTGTAGATTTTCTCTCTGAGACACGCTTCCGAAATCTTCAGGCGAGAAGGAGTGGGGCCCTTGCAGTAACAGCGTAAAATATTATATATTTATTTATCTGATAAACGCCCATTGGGCTTTTACAGGAAGAATTCATTGTACAGCAAGTGTAACAATACAGCAACATAGCAAGAATTTTACGTGAAGATAATAATTATAAAGTTGATAAGAAGGAAACAACAAATATAACAAGAAAGAAACAACATATTCAATTACGAATGACATACAAAATGTTTAATTTACCTAATTATGTTATATAACTCTGATCTGAATTTCATGATGAAATAAATAAAAATGTCAACAGAACTAATTTCGCTTCCAGGCCTGTGTAACTTTTGGACTGGGGAGTTCATTGCATAGTTAGTTATTTGATAGATAGTCCATACCCCTTGGAATCCTATAAGTTGTCTGCGCCTAACAACTACTGCCAAGGGCGGCACCATGATTATCTATGAATGAAGGACAGAATAGACAGCATAGCATGACACGAGGTACGGTTCTAAACAACATATCTGGGGCTATTGACATCTTCAACGTAAACTTCAAAGATTTCAAGAGAAATACGACTGTCCCCTAATCTCACTGTGTATATGTGCATTTTGTAAATAATATTGTTACTATGCATTTTTGTTGTAGATATGGGAATTAAATAATGCACAAAAAAACAATTCTCAAACATAACTCCATCGATTATGAAACTGCCTAAGTCAGGAATCATTCGCGATTTAATACTATGATTTATGTGCAGACTTTATTTTAAATAACCGAAATTATGAACCAACACCGCTAGTATTGCGTCCATAGACGTTGAATAGTGTTGTGTGTGGTACCACTGTCTCACATAGCACGCCAGGAGGTAAAAGTGCTGCAACCGCCTACCACGAGGGCGAGTGGCTCAGTTGGTTTCATTATTTGTTGCCTTCCCATATTTGTTCCTCCCATAAAACAAAAATGTGTCTATACAGTTCACTCCTCCTCGCTAGGGCTGAATACCCTCAGAATGTTTGACGCCCCCCGATGCTTTGCGATTTTCATAAACCTTTGTTGCACCTCCGCCCTTGGTTTATTGTTGTTTAGCAAAACATTCACTCATTTTAAGCAAAGGGGGTGTTGAAATTGAAATCCTTTGTCATTTATTCGGATGAAAATTTAACAATGTTTGGTGGATGCATCAAATTATGCAAGCACGTTTTGTATTGGTGCATATTTCAAAAGTTCCTGTCATTTATAAAATTTGAATGTTTGATCGATAATTGTCACGCAGAAATCGCGTGAAACATACATTCATTAAACCTTCTTCCTCATTTTGTTAAAATATAATTTTATGGTCCTGCTGTTGGTAACTTCATTGATCCATTTTGATCCATTTAATGAGTTGTTTGTGAGAAATAAATAAAGGTTACAATAGAACTGTTGACGGTAGGTACCTACACCTTTATAACACACAAATAAATAAATGTATATGTATTTTTTTTAAATGTATATCATTCCCTTCCTTGAAGCATGTTTTGACCGTATTACGATGGTTGATTTACTTTGAAAGGAACAAAATAGATGTATGATGTTCATCACCATTTGCATTTTTCTTTAATTATATTTAAAAACATCCGCCAAATTTATACCATTCATATAACATTAGATGTTGAAATAATCAGTTTATCCGAAATTCGTTTACAGTTCGCAAGCTCACCTTTCTACTGCGAGTCCTTATCCTTCTTTCTCACAATTTCGTTTATACTTGATACATGCCCGGCTTCTGTGAAGACATCTTGCTGACGGTGCCGGCCAGACAACTGGCCAATACATTCCTCCCCGATAATTGGATTACACTTCTTTCATAAGACCGACTCAACCCTTCAAGCTAACCTTCGAGCTACGAGACAAGAAGCAAATTGTATAAATCATCGATATTGAACTAAAATTTAGAAAGGTTATTTGAGTTGCATCTTTTTGCATGGTGGCTGTTAACTTAAAGGATAGATTGAAGAGCCTCGATCGGGCTATAGACTTCGCGAGATTAGCTAATGGAATAATCCTTCCGTTTCCCAAAGCGAATGATTTATTTGCCTTCCACATACATATATTGTTTTTTCTCCATTTCCTTGTAGAGCGGATAGCCCTCCCGTGGAACGTCGTGGGGAGAGAGATATTTATCGCATGCGTATGATTCCTACAGTACGATAGAACCTTGATTTAGCACTAAAAGGGCAATCATTACACTCGCCTTACTAATGCCCTATGATACACTCCGACTTTATCAATTCTCTTATTCTGTCTTACGTTAAATGCCGAATTGTAATTGAAAATTAGCCACTCCCTTTTAAAAAGAAAAGAACAATTGTGCAATTAAACCAAATGGAGTGCAGTTAAGAAACAATTATTTTTATAGCACGTGCGAGTTGTTTTATTAGCGCATGTTTTTTGTCTGTAAATTTATATCGCGTACTAACTTTGACTAGATATTTTACTCCTGTACGTATTATAGAAATATAGCGTTGTTTACTAACGCAAACCGACAACTACAATACGGAAAGATAAAAACACATTAGCAATCCCACGAGACAATAAATTTATCCGTATTAGTGCATTGAACGAAACTCATTAATCACTAGGAAGGCAGTGCTGTCATTCAGCGGATTTCCAAAGGTTTCCGGAAAACCTTTGTGCAAATTTTAAAATACCCCGAAACATGTTTAGATCAATAGAATCAATAAATTCAAAAAAACCTGTTAGAACTATTCAAAATACATATTAATCAAAATAATTAGTAGTATGTAAGTAAAAATATTATAAAGTCAAAATAAAAATGAAAGAATTAGTTAATTTGTAAACCTTTACGTACAAGTAACTAATATAAAATAAATAAAACTAAAAGTAAACTAATTCGATACCAGCACATTTCAGAAATTTAAAATTAAATTGGCTTAAAGTTCAGTTCTGTCGTAACTTGTAACTATATTAAAAATCTAACCAAAATCTACAAATTAATATATATCTGATATATTGCAAATCAATTTGCAAAATATTTCTATTAAATAATCGGCCGGGTTAATTTTTAATGGGGATTAATGGTCCAGAAAATTTTACAAAATTATTTGACAACGCTCGAAAATATAACTTTACAAATATTTAATATGATTTAATGTTAAATACACATGATTTTTTTTGCGTGATAACCGTTATTTTAGGTTACTCCAGGTAAAAAAAACTTGAGTAAATGTGTGATTTGAGACCTTTTTTCTTTAGCTTCTAGAAGCCAATGAAACTATGGCATCCCCATTTAAAGAAAAACATATCAGGATGGAGATAGTGGAAGAGGGGATGGATAATGAAAGAGGAAGGTTGTGAAAAACCTTACTATTCAATTTTAACATCAAACAAATCTACAGTCATCGCAAGGTTTTTTTTTCTGAATAATGGCACGTTACCACAACGATCCTGAAAAAATCATCCACTCTGGAACCAAGTGCAAATATATAACTTTTTTATTTTCCTTTGAAATCATACATAATTAGTAATACAATATGTTTTATTACTTATTATAACAATAACCTAAATATTAAATGACCAATTGGTAGTGACGCGCAGTTGTCAAACAAATAATAATAATGATACGTTTAAATACGTTTCGTGTGAGCAAAAACAAACATTATTAATTTCGAAGTATTCGTAAAGATATATATTTTTTTATATTGGCTATGTCGTTAAGGGGACGATACAAGTAGACGAGGAATAATTAAAGCCTGAAGTGGCTTCCGTAGCCGCGACCGACCGCAGTTATTTTTAGAACTTATTATTATTTGACGTTTTTAGTTTATTCTGCGCTACTTAATTTTCATCTATATGTATAGGGTATTCATGAATTACGAATATAACAGGAGCTTTTAGATATTATAACAAAGTGCAAATTAACATTTTCCTAGAAAACCCTCAAAAACTTCAAAATATAAATGTATTTCATTTTTCTTGTCTAAAAAAATTCTTCGATTCAATTATATTTCGGACACGTTGCGTTTTGTTATGAAAATTCGGTTTTATCACAGCGTTTCAACCAACTTTGAAATGCCCTATAATTGGACATGTTTTTCCGGCCTGTCTGTGTGTATGATTCTTCCATTCATTCTCCGCACGTGACGGAAAATGCCTAAAATATTTGTCAAATTATGAAGTATTTCTGTTAGCACGTGGCATTATTGTTCTGGCAATATAATAAATTTTTACAGCGTTTAATACCTATTCCATTAATATTGCATTAAGAAAATAGTATTTAAATTTCGACGGACAAATGGTACCGACTGTCCTGTTTTGCTATTTGAAAATAATATTTAACAATAATCTCCTCCGATTTTTTTTTCCGGTAATTATCTGATCAATTCCCTCCTACAATAAGTGGATACATACGTCGGGTTCTCTCCCAGGCGTTAGTTCAAACCTCCGCTAGCTACGTATATCCTCCATCTTTGCATAAGCAATATTTTCCGCTTATAATGCTGATAGTAAAAGGAATTCAAATATTGTCAGGTTATTCGTTTGGTTCTTTCAAAAAAGGGTTAAAAAGCTTCCTATCCTCGCCTATCAGCCGTTGCCTTCGATCGTTTTGTCTCAGCTAGTGCAGTCATTATTTCAAACAAAGCAATAGTGTAGTGAAAAGGCACCTAGTTACCTCTAATACCGGGGTATATATTATTCACTTCCATTTACAATGGGGAAGGGAAGGGGCGGGTTAGCTAGGGACGGATTACCATTGTTTTACCGGTTAATCTAATGTACTCCGTTTACCTTATAACTATTTAAATCGAACGGCAATACGGCTGGGTCGAGGAATACTCTCTTTGTATATACGACTTAAAGCGGACGAGTTGATAAGCGCATTTCTTGTTAAATCCAATACCGTCTAGTCTGGTTATTATTTGTTGTACGTCCAATTCGTTTATCGTATAAAGCCGTATATCGTATAATGTCATATACCGTATAATGTTGTAAATATGTAATTTTTTTCTGAAATTAGAAACAGTCACAAGTTGAAAATAAACTTTTATTATAAGTTTATAGGGATTAGTGTTTTCAAATAAATAGTTTTTTTCGGAAATCAGGAGTTATCACGATATAGAAATAATAGTTTTTTTTTCGTAAATCGACACTTTTCAAAACGCAATTTAATGCAGAGTCGACTCGACCTTCAACTCTTTATTACAGTTACGCTTTGCGCTCTTCGTATCGCGCCCTTCAATGAGATTTTTTTTTTTAATATTTAAGTGTTAGTTCCTAAGTCGCCATGTCGGTAAACGAAATATTCTTCACGGTCCCCACTAAGCCACAGTTCGAATTATCTATTCCTGCTCAATATATTATGTCACTTTTGTGCGAAATCTTGCATATTATTACTTGTAAAAGTACATGTTTTTAGAACGAAATAAAAATCTATTATAGTAAAAAAATGACCATTAAAAAAATCTGTGGTTTGCGTCTATCAATGAGTAAATTCTGTTATTTTGTGTTTAAGTGTCACTTAAACATACTTCAGTCGCCATCTTGGCAGACAAAATCCTCCTGACGGTCCTTACATATCCTCACTTCGCATTATCCCTATACTTAATATGTCCATGTGCCTTGGGGGGGAATTGGCCATTTGGAACGGTCGTATGTTTCTGATACCCTCTCGCCCCCTGTTTGGCTTGACCCGTCCACGAGGGTACCGGGAACTACCTACAGAGACAATAATAATTATTATTGGACTTACGAGTATTCCGACCCACTGCGTCTCGTCTTTTATATGGCCCATTCATGGAGAAATCATTTATCTCCAATGTGCACTGAGGACCAAATGGTTTCCAGGACACATTCCTACGTATAATCAAAAACAACTTCTGATTGTGTTATTTGATAATCCATTGACTTGAAATTAGTAAGCTTACGTGACAATTTGCAATCGCTGTGCAATTATTGGTATCATTCTCCATTTTCCAGATTGTCGAGACTTGTTAACTCAAGACATGGTCTTCAAATTTTTGGTACCAGTCTAAATGATTTTTGTCATTCTTTACGACTCTACCAAAACTCTGACTTTATCTTGGCTTTGATTTGAATGTTCTTTCTTATTAAATTTTGTCTTATTTTTTTATTGCGTCATTTAATATTATTTGTGTGCTGTTCTTTCTCTGTTGCTCTTTTTCCCATTTTGTGTTATTTTATTTTTATCTTTTTGTAATTGGACAATATTCTGTTAGTTTATAAATAAATAAGTGTAGAACTACTCTATTAAACCCTGTTTAAAAAATGAAAAAAAGGGGTACAAACTCGTCATCAATATTTTTCAAAATACAAGTATTTTAAAAACTTAGTACATGGGTACCTTAATAATATTGTAAATAGTGTTTATTTCGGTGATAAAATTTTGAGTTAGTCCCTATTTTGAAAAAAAATTGTGGTGTGATGGAACAATCGACTGAAATGTGAAAAAACTCAGTTTCCTAAAATCCTAAATTGTTACGGTTTCAAAATCAACCATCGATATGGAATTAATGTAGCAAGCTTTAATCATAGATCAAAATCTTTGTTGTGGATCTTTTATATGCTGAATTTAAAAATCAGCTCCTTGACTGGAGATAAGTCCTGTCAGGAATATAAAACAAACTGTCTGTTGTCGTGGTTGATGTCATATCGGGTGCGGACTGAGGAGGTCTATGGGTGGAGGGGGGAGAAGGGGGTAGCCTGCAGCCAATCAAGATGTGTAACGAGTCGCTGATGGGGAGCTCTCTGCGAACCTTTCTAAAGTTTACTTAAATAAAATACACGACCGACCCGCGGGCGCATTAAGGAACTCGAATATTTTTTTTTTTTTTAATAATGTTAGTTTTCTTACTTAAATACCAGTATTATTAAGTTTGTTTTCATAGTTATTATATTAGTATTATATTTTTATATTCAATAAAAATTGTGTATCTTAAGTAGCCTAAATCATTACTTAAGAAAACAAATATTTTAATATCCAAAAACAAAAGCTGACACTAAATATTTCCATCGTTTTTTGGGTTTTTAGTGGCATCAAAACCCGGCGACCAATCACAGGGCGTTTTAATGTATTGATTTTTTTATATTTTTTAAATGACAATTTATTAATTCTACGTATGATTATAATATATCTAATAAAACTTATATATTCGTAATCAGCGTTTGTTGATCTGTATGAATATATATATTTTTTAAGCCATAATATTTTTCACTGGAGTTCCTTATTAATGCAGAATTAGATTGTGTCGGATTAAAGTAATTAATGCCCTGCCGGTCGAGAAAACCCAGCGGAATTTAATATTTAAAACAGTGCGAAAGCTATTTCGGTTCATTTTTTTGTCGGCTATTTATATTTGTTTTTTATTTATTTATTTTACTTGTACTCGTATGCTCTGCTCGCTGCTTTGTTTTCCGCCGCTCTCTGTTGATACGAGTGTGGACTTGTTTTGTTTCGAAGCATAATTTATGGTTCGTTTATAAATTTTATGTTTATTGATTACACTCGTGTGAAATAACGCCCGTACACTGGTTTGGGACTTTTTGGCTAACAATACGGCTATTCACACGTCCCCGGCTGAATATATGAGTAGATAATCAATATGGGCTCCTCGGCGCGTGAATGTATTCCGAGCTAATTGCGAATAAGGCCATCCCTTAAGCTACTTTCTGAACTCTGACAGGATAAATACATTTGTCACTTTATAAGTAGCGCACGTCCAGAGCATCCTATAGTAAATACATTTCGTTTACTTGTTATCATCCGTAATAAGTTTAGCGTTTTATTTTGCCGGAGTCACGATGCATAAATCAAATGATGATATTATCAACGCTTTTATGTAAGGCACTCTAATGGTATTACAAAGGGTAGTATCTTTCGCGAGTGTCTTGTATTTTTGCTTCCGTAAAGTAGACGTAAAGACGGCCGGGCCTCACTTTACATCAAAGGGACCGCCGCAGCCTCTGACGTCGGGCCCGGCCCGGCCTAAAGCGTCTCCGTAGAGCCACTCTACCTCCTACCGCAGTCCCGCTTTTGTACGTAATTCAATTCTGCCCGTGACCTCGGAGCTATCTGGTCGGCCCCTCTTCATTTCATCGGAGTGCGTATTGCTCGTTAGAAAACGGGAGCCGGTGGAAAAGAAAGCAGAGCTTCCGGTGAAAGAAGTATTAAATTATGTTGTGAATATTCTGCTCTGTAATTCCGCCTTCCGATGAGAAGGGCGGCGCCATGGCCGCGTTGCCTCACTCACTTTTTAATGTGAGTGAAACTCGTTGTCTTTACTCAGTACAAAAGGGGTCCCCAAAGGGAGCTCCTTTGTTTCTTCGTCTATCCGAGGTAGTGCTGGGTGTTCCCACGTGGATCAAATGAACATGACGTATTTTCAGAATCTTTATAAATGCACACAGCAAGGTAATATACATATTTAAAGATGTGTATGTCTATACCATTAATTTATAATGTGAAATTGGAATATCAAATTTAATGAGTGCAGATTTGTTAAATTTATTATCATTTTATTGTGTTTTGTATTATTCACTGAGTAGGAATTTCCCAAGAATGTGACTATACCGGTTCAAAATAACAAAAGTTCTTTCTCGATTTATATAGAACCTGTGGACTCCCGGCCCTAGACAGGCCAATGAAATTGATTAGAATAATTTTAGGTATATGAAAATGTTTGATCAATTTCATCCGAAGTAAGATTAAAATAACATTACTTCGGGCACACAGACACGCCCTTAACATACTCTTTTTATCTAATCGTTTTAATGGTATTATTAATAAATAGGTTCCCCTAGATTTTTTTATCTTTTGCGTAAATAAACCAAGATTTTAAACAAGATTTATCTGTAAAAAGTACAACCAGTACTCGTATAAAACAAAAATGCTATGAACAAATAGTTTTAACGTTCTAGTTATATTAATAACAGTAAACTAAAATATATATTAATCTCTTACTAGTATTAGCAAGGCTGAGAATATTATTATTATTTCATAGTATTGAGCAGGTGTAAAACATAAAACAAACAAAATGACGTCCAGACTTATTTTAAAGTTAAAAGGTAAATGTACAAGTATATCATTACAGTCAATGATATTAATAACTTGTTAGAAGTTGACTATTACCGGGGCAATCTTCACCTTCCAGGCTGCATTCCGGAAGTACTCAGCGAAACTGCACTTTTCGAAGTCATGTAGATTACGAAGCCATGAAGTAAGGGGTCTTTCTCTGCCACGTCTTCCCTCAATCTTATCATAGAGTATCTATTGGGTAGTTTTATATTTATCACTCCTCAAAAAAAACGAGAAGCTGTTGGAGTAATCTTATCGGTATATCTGCTTATATACTTGTCGATGAAGAACTTTTGAACTGGTTACCTACTATATCTATAAACAATGAATTGCTGTTCCTCAATCATCACTCTACTAATTATGGGTATCATTCTTCACTGTCCAGAATGTCGAGACGTATTAACTCAAGCCATGGTCTTGAAATTGTTGACACCAGTCAAAAAGATTTTTTTATTCTTTACGACTCTACCAAAACTTTAACATGACTTTAGTTTTGACTTGAATGTTCTTTCTAATTTATATTTTGTCCTATTTTTGTTATTGCTTTATTATAATATTGTGTACTCGTATGTGTTGTTTCTTCTCTGTTGCTCTTTTCCCAATTTTGTTTTATGTTTTTTTTATTGTAATAAGACAATAATCCGTTAGTTTATAAATAAATAAATATCTGACAAAGGTTTATGGAAGATGCTCCAATGTATCCACATTTCATAAAAATCTGTGCAAGAGTTCGTCATATTGGTGCTCTCCGTTTGAGAGGTTTTATTACCATGGCACACAGATGTTCAGCTTTATAGTAACCTTTTTTTGAGATATATTTCGATATTTAAAAAAAAAAATGTTACCCACTTCTTTACCCGGCAAATCCATGCAATATGAGTGACAAGGGGTGCCCTGTGCGTCAGCGTTTCGTGTTATAACCCTTAATGACGATACAACACCGGAGTAATTAGCGTGATGTCGAGTGTTGGTGGTGACGCAGGGCTCGCAGAAAGAGTAGCGGAATGCGCTTGTAAATATCACGGTCAAATCCCCGAAAGCGGCCGGCGGGCTAAACGGCCGGCTCCGCTCCGAGGTGGGCTTTAAACTGTGTCCGAACAGGCACTCGATGGTATTATAAGTTTTTGGTTTATTGATTCAATAGAAGTGCGAGGCTGCAGGTATGGCGTTGGGAAATCTAGTTTCATAAATACATATTTTATGCATGTGGATGCTACCACTATTGTTATCGAAATCTCTGAAATACTCGATGTTTTTGAAGACCTACAAAGGGTTAGATTATAAACATTAAACTTCGAGTCGTTGGATTCCCGAAGGGTCCAAAATATATTGAAATCGAATAACCATTTAAATGTACGGGGGTTGCTGGTTGGGGTGTTTCGGAACTGTTAATTTAAAATTTACATATTTTTGTTGAAAGCAATCGAAAAATAGATTTGTGTAAGACCACGAATATTATTTTAATTTTTATGATCGACCGGTTTTACTTAGCTTAAGCATCATCAGGGCACAAAATTGAACTAAATCAAATAATATTCGTGGTCTTACACAAAGTTATTTTTTCATTTCTTGAAAATGTAAATTTTCAAGATCTTTCAAAAATATCTTTAAAATAAATTCTAAATGCAATTTATAGTATTATATTAATTATGGCATGGTATATTTCACTTATTTCTCTATAGTGGAAGATTGTAGAGTATAAGCAACCTTCATTCTGAATCGAAATGATGCTTAAAAATATGTTAAGTGATCAGATCAAATATTTTTACTTTCTGCCCTTTTTCTTCCTCAGCTCCCCCCTTTCTAGACTATCCTTAGCCTCACAACATACCCCAAACAATCGGCAATACCATAATCTCACCGGCTTTGTCGGTTGGGATTATTCTGTTATATTACATACAAAAACGCAGCTGGTTGGAAATTTCTGTTATTTATAGCAAACATATAATATAATTTTACGAATCATTGCATCGAAGTGCTATTTGAAATTTGTCTCTATTCAATATCATTAATGATTTTAGAGACCAGACAGGTCCCTCAATCAGGTTCTATCTTCGCACCAAATTGTATTTAATTGATATTGCCCGCCGGTGTCCTCGGACAACTCACTGAAATACATGTGTATGTAGATTCACATATGGATGGAAATGGCAATATTCACACGAAATCGGAAAGCCAAAATGTCCCAGAAGATAAGTGCCTTTGAGCGGGATGCACCACCCTTATAACTTCCACTAAGAGTGTTGTTAGAGAAATGTATAGTTGACTTAGCATATGCACCGCACTCTTTGGAATAACACTAACATCCTGAGCTTGTTTGAACTTTTCTAAAACTGTACGACTTCAAAAACCTATAACCATCTGATCCCAAATTTAGGATTCCCACAACCTAAAGCAGATTTAGGTTCGAGTTCATTTTTCTGTCACAATAATACTCCGAAACTATACAATTTGCATTCAAGCCACATTTCGTACTGCCACCCTAACATTTTATTTGTTTTTTTCCACACTTTATACTTTGAGACACCAACCCCTGGTTATTTTTGTCATCACCTATGGCAAACCTATGTTCCCCGCTATACGTGGGTAGTCACCCCTTGCCGCGTATTGCTGAGACCTATGACGTTATGACGTGGCGGTGAGACTTCCCCGCGATATACGTGTTCGTATATGTAACACGTGCTGCCAATTCTATAATGGAAGTGGAAAGCGTGTGTGTTAGTGTTTACTTCATTCTACCATCATAATATCAGTGCACTAATAATGACTTGCGGTTAACGAAGAGGGGGAATACCCTCCCCTAGGAACATACGGGAATAAGTTAAAGCCATCAACGGAAACCAGCACCAAACCTGATTATAGATTGATAGAGAGGATTCGAAATACAATTCTTCGTGAAACAGCTAAAACGATACCTCTTTTCATCTATTTCTTATTAATTCCACACAGGAGACCCCGTGGTGTTCAACCAGGCTTGTTTATGTATTTATAAGGAATGGGTGGAGATACCGAGAACCTGAGTTAACCTAGAGCATTGTGTGGAGGTGGGACTTACTTACGTTGGAACTTTAATGATTGAGATACATCGTCTGATGGGCTGATAATCTATTGAGAAAAAGTTTTGATTTGGATTATCTGATCGTAACCAAAACATGCATTCATTTTCATTACATAATTTTGGCATATATTTGTTTGTTTTTCTTTTAAAATTCTATTTCAGAAAAAATACGGTACAACCTAACGCAGAATTTACAACAATATACAGATGATTATATGTATGTTTAGGCATATTTCAGTGGTGGTTTGTCTTAAATTTAAAATACTTGTAATTTTATTTAAAGTATATTTTTAAACCACTTTATTATTATACATACACATGTTTCAAATATTTTCGGTAAACCAAAATATACTATTATTAAAATTATAATATCAGGTCATAACGTGTTTGCTTCGTCTAAAAAAAAATAAAATACTTACTTATAAAAAAATGGATTTTAATTCTTTATAATCTATTTTGTATTTGAATCTTTTCGTGATACCAGACCTGACACCGGTGGCCATTATTTCCGCTTTTTTTTATGACCGACTTCTTTCGCTTAATTACTAAAAATACACAGTATGTGGTTATACATACTCGTACATACAGAGGGAGAGCACAATAAAAAAATAAGAGAACAGTAAGAAAACAAAAGAATAACCATTGAATTATAACAAAGGAACAAATAAAAAGAGACAGATAATACGAAATAAAGGAGGCGAAACGTCAACTGAGAAGGTGATAAAATAAAAATGAGAAATTTGGAGAAAACGGGTAATATACCTAATATTTGACTAATGGACAAATTTAACTGATTACAATTTTTTTAATAAAATCTGTGGTCTTATACAAAGTTATTATTTCATTTTCATTAAATATGTCAAACCAGAAAGGGATTGCTTCCTTCAAAAATAGATAATATTTATATGTTGATAAATAAACCAATTGATTGAATTAAATACGTAGAAAGCATAATCCGTTGGTATTGTTATATAACGATCTTACTCAGAAATAAAGGATATTCAATATACCGCTTTCATTTCCACTTACTTAATAACTCCGCGGAATAGTGCAAATACATTGAGACCCTGGTCATATCAGATAATTGAGACAATTTTCAAATAAACGAAATGAAAATACGTATTTTATTATATACGCCCTAATGGGCATTTACATAACTTTGCAATATATAATATAAAACAACAGAAATATAGAGATGGATAATAAAATAATAAATATAACGCAGAAGTTAAGTTAATCTGGCACTGTGACCTTATCAGCTCTAGGAAACAACAGAATCTTTTAAAAAACACTACGCGCGAACATCAAAGTAGACAAATAAGGCTAACAAATATGACTGCTGTAGCTCAGTTTTATGTAAACATAATTCCAGTTTAGTACTGTTGTCGAGCCATCTTCATTTCGTATTTCACATTGTCGTTTTATGAATGCAATTACTCGGAACCGAGCTTTGTATAGCGAAGTCAGGATTTTAATTAGTCCCGGACATACGTCAATACGAGGTCTGTACAATCTTTTTATCCGTGTATGCCATCGTTAGTTTTTAATTAAATTGACGCCATGAATGCAGCACATTGTTGATCAAATAAAACATCCATGTTTATGACTATATCAATATTATATTTCTAAGTATTACCATAATATTTTTGCTAGATTTATAGTTGTTCCAATTATATAATTAGCAATGCTTAAATAAAATTTATGAAAAGCAGTCAAATATGTGATATTTGAAAATCATCAAACAACACACTAATTTCATTAACATTCTCTTATTATTTCTACGTTTACCTAGTCTACACGTCCTAACAATCTAAGCCTCTCTTCCATGAACGTTTCTATTTATTCATCACGCCTTGCGGTAAGTTTGGATTCACGCATTTTTTAAATGAACTTATTGTTTTTACCTTCAGAATTGTCATTTGCATCCTCTTTCATCTTCCGATATCATTAATGCGTTAGTGACTGCTAACCTTGGTTATTTTCAAACTATTAGTAAATGTTATAATTATTAAAGATTTGGAAAAATAACTTTGTAAAAGACCACGAATATTATTTTTATTTTTATTTTTATGACCGACCGGTTTCGGTTTGCCTAAGCATCGTCTCTTTATGTATATATAACCGCACACTTCGTATTTTTTGTTTAGTTTAATTTTGTACCTTGATGATGCTTAGGCTAAACAGAACCGGTCGGTCATTAAAAAATTTAAAATATTCGTGGTCTTATGGTATACAACGTCTTTTCTTTTAATTTCTTTAAATATGTCACATCACAAAGTGATCGCTTACTTCAAAAGTAGTTATAATTATAATTCATCTTTTGGTTGATTTTTAATTAACAACATTTTGGATTTTCGTTTATAAAAACTATAACGGAAATTCACACTCAAAAAGATACACTATTTTTACGAACTGTATAACCATGATCGATTGCGTGATTTGATCCCCACTTGAAATTTCTTTAAATTTAAGTGTTGCCATATACGGTGCGGGTGATTGATTCGAATCGATCCCCCTCCTTTAACCGGCCGTCTAGTGTCTGTGATTATACACCAGCAGATGGCAGCGCGCCGGGCTCATAAATCAAACACAACCTGCCTGGACCAGTGGGCCGGGGAACGAACAACTTCAAGGGTGGAACTAGCATTTCTTTGTGTTGCTTGGGAAACGTAGTAGGTAATTGGGAGTTTGACTCTTATCCGATTGCATTGCGCATATCCCACATAACCTAACCTAACCTTAGCGCATGTGGGTTCGACAACCATGCAAAAGTCTTTTTTTTAGGTTGTTCGAATTCTTCGCTGACCTCTTTAAAATCAATATTCAAAGACAATAATCAATGACATTTTTTTAATAAAATATCACTATAAAGTACTACTGCTCGTAGTAGATGAGACCATGGTACTCCCGATTAAAAAATAAACAAAGATGTAAAAAAGAAGAATAATGAAAAATCGGAAGAAAAGTGATGTTGTTTCACTATTAAATAAATATAGACAAATTGCTAAACATAAAAAAAAACATTTTAAGCGCAACACAATACAATGGCTTGAAAAGGTTGCAAATAAATAGAAAAGTTAATAACCAAATACTTGACAATAATTAATTACATACAGTGGCGGCTCGTTGTTTTTTAGTGTTCTAAAGTGCTAAGATTGAAAAAAACGTCATTATTGATGTTATTGTAGCCGATTTTAAAAACGATTTTTTTTTTTCAAAATTCAATTTTTGTATGAAGATTTTTTAGAAAACCGTGCAGTGCACCACCAAACCTGTAAAATCCTGAAAAAATTATTACAAAATTTTATTTTTTCAAAATATATATATATATATATATTATTTTCAGCTACAACAGCACCAATAGTCGTATTTTTCAATCTTAGCACTCTAGCATACTAAAATGTCACGAGCCGCCTCTGATTACATATGCGTTCATTTTCGCAATATATTTTTTCATACTCATTTAGTAAAACGTACCAGTAACAAAACACTAACACATTTCACAAATCACAAAATAGATTTTATTTTATGATTTGTGAAATGCTTTCTTTATTAAAAAGTACGTTTCGTACTGTATGTAGATTCTCCGGCACAAATACGTTTCATGGAGTTAATTTAAATGTCAGTCCATTACACATTTGTGCGCTCTTTGTTTCAACTTTCCCGTTTTATAGAAACATTAAAAAAATTACGATACGGCAAAACCAACCAAGCAAAATAACGAAGGTGTTACGCCGATACTACATGAAACCCAACAGCGTCATGACATTTTGCATTCCCTGTGGGGCGACATTCCCTGCAAGACGGCATTCCCCGTAGGAGAGCATGAGCATTTTTCTGTCGATTGCGTCGCGGATCTGACGTAGTCTATATTACGCCTCTCTCGTAAATTAAACTGTGTGTTTTACTGATCAAATTCTACAACAACAACAAATGAACGTAACTCATACTCCCAACAACAACAAAAAAGTACTTAAATTTCTCGATTCTTGAGAATATAATTAGTAAAATGTGGCGCACTGTAATACCTACTTCAATATTTGTAAAATTTTGCTCGGTTGGTGAGTATGCACATTTACAAATTTTACACACTCGTCCATGCTGACAATTTGTTTTAAGACATTACTATTTAAGAGTAACTCAAGTAACTGTTATACATGTCGTATAAAGGTGGTGGGGTACTAAATAATATGTTAAAAATAAATTATTCTTTTCTCTGAGTTTCAATGTTCTGTGATCTCTGATCTCGCTATTAATACTTCTTATTTCTTACTACCGGCAAGTCCCACGCTATTATTGCGCTTATAGCTACATAGAAACAAAATATATTATAACTAACAGCGGCGAGCTTTGGTCAACAAAAATTAAACTACCAGTTGTACCCAACTTACATAGGGAGGTGAGGTTGTGCGCTTTTAATTCTTTATTGATTTGGCGGTTTGCTTTGATCTACGAAGTTCCGTTTCGAAGGAAAGTCCAGTTTGTTCTAAAAGATTTTGCCGTTTTTTTTATGAATTCCGCACTAGAGTCCCAACTGCACGAAGTCAATGGCACTTCCCGTTTGATGTAGTAGGGAGAGGACGGTGATAGTAAAAATGAAGGTGAAGTACCTGGATATTCAAATCTGGTCACCAACACGGTTAAAGCTATTGCATCCAACGTTTTTGATTCTAAATTGTGGACTTTTACCAAGACAATACTTAGGGTATTTACCACTATAGTGTATAAATTTTCTTACCTAACTGTCAACAAGTACAAATGATTGACGTACCTATAAATATAACGCAATTACTTCAAACATGTGTTATTGCGTATTTTATTTTTTCAAATCCAGTTTTTTTGTATCAATTAAGTTATTTTAGTAAGATAATGGTTTTATACAAATTTAAGTATTTACTTCAAACATTGATTCGAATTGTGAGAAGTTGTTGACAAAAAAATAAAGTTTTGAAAAATTAATATTTACACCTTTTTGGTCGGCATTTTTAATTCCAACAGATTTTTCAAACTAAAAACTTACAAATACAGCATTTTTTCATACGCAATAGAAAATGTATGTGTGAACAGTGTTTGTTCCTACTGCTCCTCGTGTAGATTTTTTTAGGGGAGCTTGCTAGCTAGCTCTGCTGCTAGTTTAGTTATAATCTGACCAGTCACTGAAGTGGCACCCGATGGTATGCAAGGGTTCTTTTGTTTGTCGTGTTTTTTTCAAATAGATTTTTATTTATTTATTTCACCCTTAGGAGTGCAATTTCGTTATCGCTGACAAATTCGCGGATAACTATTTTAACCGTCGAAAAAGCAAATATTTAATAGACACTTGTGAATCATAAGCCAAGGACACGAGCAAATGCCATGTCTATTAACTTGCCAGACACCACCATTTCAATAACAGGGAAGGTTATGGATTAAGATGAATATCCCCAATTATTACCCAATTTAAAAAATAAATATCTATCTTTAGAACTTTTACCATTGTTCAAAGAACTATACACACTTCAAACAATTTCAGTTCACATTCTAATCTTCCCGCGACTGAAAATCCCCTAAAATCTATTTCATGTAAGAACTTCCTCGGGCGGTGGGATGACAAGTCATTATTTTTTGACAGATCTGGATTACTTTTGTTCCCCGCCCTCTTACCAGCGGCCCTCTTTTAAAAAAGATTATTAAAATTCGTCTCGCAGATTTTCCGTGAAAATACGCGCCTGTTCACAATTAAAGGTGAAAAATCGACAAATCTCTCCGTGAATAATTGAGTATTTACGCCACTCATTGCGAAATCTCTGAAAGCTGAAATGTATTTTTAAGGATTGAAGAGAGTCGGTCAAGCTAAGAATTATTGACTTAAGGGGAGTAAAATATTATGGATGTTGTTTGTGTTTTATTGAATGGAACATATATCTATTGATTTCGTAACTACGTGTACTCAAATCATCGTGCAACATCGTAGAAGTACCGTACTGTCTAGCACCGCACCGTAGTGGCTTAATACCGACTTGAGCGGCGTAACATCGTTCAAGTTGCTGGAAGACACAGTCTATCGATTTTTTTATACGTTTTATACTACTTTTAACAAAATATCACTTAAAAGTACCACTGCTCGAAGCTGGTGAGACTATGGCACTCCGGATTAGAAAAAAAAAACAGTGATATAAAAAAGAAGAAGAATGAAAAATCGGAAAAAAAAGATGTTGTGTTCACCATTAAATAAATATGAAAATATTACTTATTTATTATGAATAAAAATCATTTTAAACGCAATACAATGCAAATAAAGTTTGAAAAGGTTGCAGATAAATAGAAAAGTTAATAGCCAATACTTTGGAACATCTGTTTTTGATGAAGTGAAAACATTCAAATTGTGAGCTTTTGATTTTTTAGGTCAAGGAATATTTTTTCAGTTTGCGGAGGAATCTTCACAAAACCCATTTAAATGTCATGAAATGAGACGGATGCCGTGTGGTTTATTCCTTATCTGGATAAAATCCGTGGAAAGCAAATGAACAAGGTTTTTTTTTTATTTTAAACCAACTGAAAAACGTCGTATTTGCTAACGTTTTGAATATAAACTTACTTGATTTCTTGGAATTGGGATGCAGAACGTTTTCATAATTTACCAGTTTGGAGTGTGGTGAAACCGCTGAGCACAAGTGTAGCCATTCTCAACCGTCGTGGAACAGCTTCTCTGCATAATTTTCCTATGTTTTAAAATACTGGAGAAATTAACCGGTAGAACTGTGTTGCGGGCATGTCTAGTGTGCCCGAAGTAAGGTCAATTTTCCCTTGTTTCGGCTATAATTAATTCAACGTTTTAAAATACCGAAATTCTTTTTAGAAAAGATGCTCAATGTCATTGACCTGTCTAGGGTCTAGTATTCTAAAGGTTTCATGTAATTTGACGACATCAGTTTTCTATAAAATTGGATCATTCTAGGGTTTTTTCGTTCAGTGTTTTAAACTTACACAGTTTTTGTCATGCAGCCACGTCGGTAGCGTCACCATCCGCCATTTTGCTAATTTCATACACTGAAAATTCGTTTTCTAACAATGTGCTGCTGTTCAAACTCATAAGTTTATGACTCATATTTTTTTGTAAGGTAGGGTTTATTTTTATTCCAGTTTTTTTGAAATTTCTTAAAAAAAATTTTTTTTGCTAACCTTTTTACTAAAACTATTTTTTAACTTAATATGGCAATGTAACGCACAAAAAACATAGTAGGAGACTGAAAGGACTACAGACATTTCCTGAAGACGGCCAAGACCCTCCGAGTGTTTTAGCGCCGATAAAGTATGTCGAGTCACTTGAGGTGGGCGCTGGGCAAACCTCTTTGATCAACGATTCAAGAACACGTGATGGTAATTGGGCACTAATTCAGATTGTGCGCACACAATGCCTCGCGCGTGGCCGCCGGGAGACAACATCTTCAGGGCGCATTAATCACACTTGGAATAAGGCGTACATAATGTTAATAATGATCTAGGTGCGATGCATTGACTTAGGAACGTACTTAACTCCCTACAATAACAACTTTCATATTATATAATTATGTGTCTTGCTATACGTAAACCATATACATGCATTATACACGCCCAATGATTACTTATTATTCGCCTTTGAACTTGCAGTACCATCATCACACTCCCTCCGTGATAGCTCCTTAGTTTCGGATCAGGGGCGGCTCGTGACTTTTTAGTGTGCTAGAGCAGTGTTCCGCAAGCTTTTTGTGTTCAAGGTACACCTATCAAATCAAGAAATTTTAGGGGTACACCAAAGAAAAAAGCAGTGTTTATTTAATATTTATTTATTACTAAAATCAATTTCCTTATATGAAAAGATCTTAAGCGAGAAATGTGAGCCTGTTTAACTGAGCACAGGCAATCAAAATTTGGAGCAATCGTTGATTAGGCTGCTCTCATCTCTTCAGTGATCATCCTCAGGCGTTTTTTTTCGATTTAATAGCAGTGAGAATTGAAAATCCCAATTCGCATAAGTAGGTTGTAAAAAAATGGTAATATAATTGCAACAGCAACGCTTTGAAAGCAGTGGATACTCATTTTTTTATATGCAGCCAAAAATGTGGTAGCTCTACTTCGGAAAATTTTAGTTTTAATGTCCGATCAGTTTTTAACTTCATGAATTCTTCCTGCTCGTTTATCGGTGGGTGTCCAAGGATAATGTTATCCGAGAATGGATTTTGTACCCAGTCCATAGGTTGCAGGTCACACTTTAGGACCTCACAAAACCTTAACTTTTTTCCGCGGCACACCAACTCATGACCACGGTACACCAGTGTGCCGCGGCACACGCTTTGCGGAACAATGTGCTAGAGTGCTTAGATTGGAAAAAACGTCATGATTAATATTGTTGTGGCCGAAAAACTTTTTTTCTTTCAAAATTTAAATTTTTTGTTTCAAGATTTTTCAGCAAGCCATGCAGTGGACCACCATAACTGAAAATCCTGAAAATCTTTATACCCAAAAAAATATGTATTTTGAAAAAAAAAAAAAAACAAATCATCAAATACATAAATACTGTTGTTTTTTTTACATCTTAGCATTCTAGCACTCTTAAAAGTCACGAGCCGCAACTGCTTCGGATCCAGGGTTCGTCGCACGCACCGTTATAAAACCCTAGGTTGTTTTAGATATTCCAACTATATTTAAATATATGTATACATATAGGTATATCTTATTATCTAATGTGAAAGTAACTAACTCTCAATAGTCAGGTGAGAGATCACCATTTCAATTTAAAAGTTACTGAATAATCCCTAACCTCTGGTGTAGCGGAGGACATTTTTCATTATCTTTTCAGGATTTTTCATCCTTTAAAACTTGTCGTTCCATATTTAAATAAACTATAATCGCTTGTCAACAAAATAATCAATCCATAAAATTGTTTTCCACTACGGTAAATTTGGCACAAGACGAATAATAAATATTTGAAGTTTGCTTACGTCAGTAAGACTAAAAAAAAAAAAATTTATGTTAAATTTTTTATTTACAGGAAAACCTTCAGCAATATTATTTTCATTTCGAAGAAAATTTTTTCAGCCACACAAAAATACAATAAAACAACAAAAAAATCTTTATATTTTTTGTGACATGAGGGAGAAAAACCAATTACCAGAATATAAGTAGCTATTCCAGAAAAACCACTTATATCATTATAATAAAATTTGTAAAAACACATAAACACAGAATAATTGAAAAAAACATCACTTTATAAAACACAAGTGAGTTATTACGAAATTACAGTCAGCAAGATACGACGGAATTATGTTTATACATAAAATGAAGAACAACTTGTTACCAAAATATGTTTCTGACAAAATTATCTACAATGTTGATATTCACAAATATAATACAAGGGCATGCAAAGAAATAAGACTACCAGAAAAAAATAGAGCAAACACACAAAATTGCTTACTATATAAAGGGATGAAATCTTATAATGCTCTGCCGGAAACCATAAAAATTATGCCTATCAATAAATTCAAAATAGCCTGTAAAAATTATTCAAAATGCAAATAAATCAACATAATAAGTAGTATATAAGTTAAAATATTTTATAGTTAAAAATAAAATGAACTAAACAGCTACTTTTTTTAGTAAAAGTTGAATGTACAAAGTAATTAATATAAAATAAACTAAAAAAACGGAAGTTGTACCTTGCGGGAATCCGGAATTCGGTAGTTTAAGTTATGATTATTGAAGAGTCGAGTATTTTTCAACCTTCATCATCTATTCTCTTTCCTTTCTCTAGTTTAATTAGTATCACAACATTCACAAAATAGGTTCCCTATTTTTACTATTATAACTGCGGCCACTAGGAAAGCTAGTGCTGTATTACCATTCACACATATTTTCAAATCAAAAATTCTTTGAAGCCATCGGTGTAACATATACAATAGTGATTTCTTGAATGACATTCAACATTATAATTATTAAACGTGTTAATCATAAAAACATACTACTTTGTTTTTTTATGTCTTTGTTTTTGATTTATAAAAAATAGAAATTGCAGTGCTGAAATCAGTTGTTTGGAATCAAAAATTTCGATTTTTTTTTTTATTTATTACCTTTATTTTTTGTACCTCTTTAAATTAGTCTATAATTCGAATTGGGAAAGTAAATAACTTTGACATCCGTTAAGTAAATTAATAAAACACTTTTTTTAATGCATTAAAAAAATTTTCAGATATATACATCACCTATTATTATAGTAGTACAGTAAACCGAGTCAGTCCTAGAATTAATTACAGTTTTTTTGTGTGCAGTCATCGAGATATAGCATATGTATATTCATAAATACATTGTGCTAAGTTGAGATTTTCAGCAGTGGACCAAGAGTTTTTCCGCTATATTCTAGTATTATTTTGCTAGTGATTTTAATAGCTTTTGATATAAAATACAGTCGATCCAAAGTTAACATGAGTATCACTCTATTTTATTAATTACTAGCAAGTACCTGGCATGCTTTGCAATGCTACTCAAAGAGTTTT
>JAGWCC010001035.1:0-71048 GCA_022651775.1 Drusus annulatus | reverse complement strand
TTGTTTCTTAGCGCTAATCTTCAAACACAAAATAATAACAACAGATGAAGTAAAAAAAACTCAAAACCTAGTATCAAGTTCGCAAAACGAAAACCTTGTGAAGGCTGTTAACTGTTATAAAATCATGGCGGTAATTGAATCTTTTTCTAAATATTCGGGTTTCAAGCGTTGCAATGCAATTTTTATTAGACAATGTTTTTATTAAACACTAGCTTTATAATAATAATAAATGGATTACTTTTATAGTGCCGTTTTCGTGGGAAAATCACCTCAAGGGCGCTCTAAAAATTAATGTATCTAACCTTGGAGTAACAATGTATGAAGAGAGAGCTAATTATTTTTACCCAACCTATACAAACTTGCGATAAATCATTTTCTCCGGGTTTTCACGTCGTACACCATGAGAGAGAAAGTGAAAACGAATATAATACACTGCATCTCTCTACTGTCGCGATGATCTTGGGCTCCTGGGTCACCGCGGGACCACATTTTTATTATGCCACTAAACTTGACACAACCAAACGGTTTTTTAGATTATATGCTTTATTTTTGTTGATAAAAATACTGTCAAAAAGTTATTATACGAATAAACAAAAACATTATGTCGATATGTGATATGAATGGATCTATAAATACTCTAGCCTTATTCTTAGCCACGCCCAGGTCCGCCGAGTCCGGTAAAAATCATCAAAAACTGACTACACTGCCTTGGATAGATACCACTCTAAATACTCTAAGTATCTAACTTATAATTTATCACTCAGACTAAACTTATAACTAATAACTTACAGTTAAGATTTATTACTAATGGCTTACAACTAATATTTTCAACTAGTGACTTACAATTAGGACTTATAGCTAATAATTAACTACTGAGTATAACTTATAACTAGTGACTTACATCTAAGATTTCATTATGATTACTTCATTACCTCTTCATTATTGCTCCACATTTTGCTTTGATCCACAGCTTTAATCCCTAGGATTAGGATTTAGTTTTTTTTTTCAAGCTTAATAATTATCATAATGTCATATCATAATAATCATAAATTAACAGGATCAAGTCATACTCGTATATTAATTTATTTACGCCCGTTATAGGCTTTTTAACATTTGAAAAAAAAAACTTTAATCTCATTAGTACAAAAAAATATTATAAAAAAAGAGTATTGAATGGCAAATACAAAATATTGTGGATGAAAAAAACTAATAAAATTTAATAAATAACAGGGCCAAAAATATTGTAAAAGATATGAAAAAATTAAATTAAATAACAGGTCCAACTATTAGTTTAGCTCCACCAGATGACAACAAGTGTACTAAATTAGACTTATAGTTTGATATTGACTAAATATAAATATATCAGCGACATCGGAGTGTGTGTTTCCCAGCGGTTGCATTCGTCGCATAGGCGTGTTGAATTGCGAGGTTGAAACAGAATTGCTACAATAGTACAATAGGTGTAGTAGGTATATGGTAGTAGGTAGAATCAATAATGATCAGTCCACAATGGAGTACTTATACCAACCCTGTTTTTTTACCATAACTTCACACAGGAGGCCTTGAGGGAAATAATTTCCCTCAGGGCCTATGTCATTTTTGGGGATGCTGTGTGGAGGTTCTTTTTGAGGAAAGGAAGGAATGAACCTGGGTCTTGAAGAGATTCATGTTGAATAAGGGAGGAAACAAAAATGCCGGCAAATCGTTCCATGGCCGAGCACAAAACTTTGCCTTAGCAAACACTCCTTGCTTCGTTCACATTTATTCATCGTCTCATACATACTTTTCTGTTGTTCTGATTATTGACATGGCCCGATTCGAGTATTTGATTCACTTGATCGTGCCATGTCTTCCTCGGGTGTCCCAGATTTCTTCTTCCATTCGCCATTCGCTTCCTCGTCATGTATTCTTTTCACACTCCTTTCTTCGTTCATTCGCTGTACATGCCCAAACCATCTAAGCGTCCCTTATTTATTTACGCTTACATCCGCCTTGCATTCTTCCCAGATATCTAAATTTTTATAACGGTCATACTTGGTTTTATTGCACATACGCCACAGGGATCTCATATCTACAGCATTTAGTCAGCTTTCATTATTCCTCTGCTAGTTCTACGCCTCACTGACATACATAATTCGTACACGGTTGACATTCAATACATGAGAACGGGTCGCTTTTACGACTCGTTCTTGGGTTCAACTGCTCGGCTGTGGAACGATTTAACGGCCTCTGTGTTTTCTCTCTCCTTCAACATGGACCTCTTCAAGACCCAGATTTTTTCTTTCCTCAAAAACACCCTCCACACAGCATCTTCAACCTAGACCCTGAGCGAAATTATTTCCTTCAAAGGTTCCTGTATGGAGTTAATGTAAAAATACTGAAAAAAAACTTAGGTTAATTCATGAATAATAAATCACAACAAATAATTAACTCGATGTGTTTCTTATAATTGAGTATGGTGGCTTGAGGAAAGATTGGCGAGAACAATGTTCCGAGGAATTGTAAATGGTGAATAGGTTTGGCCAGCCGGGATTCTTGGCGCCATTAGAACAGCCAAATGACTGTGGGTGGCATTCAACAACCAACGTGCCAAAGATGGGCCTCAGGTTCTCATCTATACCTGTATTGAAATGTACAGGTATTGCATTTTAGTCTCTGGGTCAGTGATGGCGAACCTATGTCCTGCGGGTCGTCTGGATTTTTAAATGACCCACGCGTTGATTTTTATAAATTATTTTTTTCATAAAATAAATAAATCATAAAAGAGAGAACAGACGGTCAAAAATATTGAAAATAATATTTCATAATTTACTCGTAAATGTGATGTTCTTTATTCGTTGTTCATCCAAATACTAGTTGGTGCGGTAATTCGTGGTATCACCCTTGGAGTAACAATGTATGGAGAGAGAGCTAATTATTTTTACCCAACCTATACAAACTTGCGATAAATCACTTTCTCCGGGTTTTTACGTCGTACACCATAAAAGAGAAAGAGACAGCAAAAATGACACACTGCTTTATTGTACTGTAAGGATGATCTTGGTCTCCCGCGTCTCCGGGGACTCCGCCCACATGTTTTCATATGCGACTAAACTCGACACAACTAAACGGTTTTTTAGGTTATATGCTATATTTTTGTCGATAACAACACTGTGAAAAAGTTGTTATGCGAATAAACAAAACATTTTGTCGACATGCGCTATGAATGGATGTATAAATACCCTAGCTCTAGTCCTAGCCACGACCAGGTCATCCGAGTCCGTCAAAAATCATCGAAAACTGACTACACTGCCTTGGATAGGTACCACTCTATGTAATCTAATGTATCACCCCTCTGAGCAATAATATACAGGAAGGAGCGCTTATATGGTCAGTATTGATTATTTTTTGCCGTGCTATGACTAGGGTATTTATACATCCATTCGTGGCACATGTCGACATAATGTTTTTGTTTATTTGCATACCAAAACTTAGTGGGCAGAGTGGCCGGAGACGCGCGAGATGGAGAACATGCTTACACACCTAAAAGCGGAGCTATATTGTGTGAGAACTTGTCTTTTCTCTTTCTCTCTCACGGTGTATGATGTGAATTCCGGAAAAAGTGAATTATCGTAAATTTGTAAAGATTGGGTAAAAATGTTCAACTCTCTCTCCATTAATACGTTTGTTCTGAGGTACCACTTAATTTATTTTTTGCTCTTCAACTTGCAAAAGTAAAAATTGTTAAACAAATAGAAAACTTGTGACGCCACTGACTTAGTGACCCACGAGCTAGTACTAAAAATAATAATTAACAAAATTTGACCCACTTCTCAAAAAGGTTCACCATCACTGCTCTAGGTAAAAGAGCATTTTTTTATCATTATATTATGTATTTTTGGTTGTTTTACATTTAAATATTTTATATTTTCAGTGACCTACATGGTGTAGTGGTCTAGGTATTTGATTTCAAGTCCGAAGGTTGCTGATTCTACTCCCGTAAAGTGCAGAAGTAAAAAACATAATTTTTTTAAATGTGTGTTAGGTGCCAGGTCTAAATAAAAAAGGGCAAAGAAGCTAAGCTAGCAGTCTACAATGGAGTGCTTAAACCAACCCTGATGTATGATAGTGAGGCATCGAACTGGCAGAAGAAGGTTGAAAGTAGACTGAGTGCTGCAGAAATAAAATCCCTGAGGCGTATGTAAAAACCATGTGTGACCATACAGACCACACCATCAGTATCCGGAAAGGATATATTACCATTTTAAAAATGTGGATATCCGGGAAGAATGCAAGGCTGATATAAGCGTAATTAATGAAATTAAAAAAAAGGACGCTTAGATAGTTTGGGCACGTAGAGTGAATTAACGAAAAAAGGCTTGTGAAATAAATATATGATGCGAAAGTGAGTAGAAAAAGTCGGGGATGGCTGAGGAAGACGTGGCACGATCAAGTGAATCAAATACTTAAGTCGAGCCATGTCACGAGACAGAATAACAGAATAGTAGTATGAATGTGAATAAAGGAGTGTGTGCCAAGACAGAGCTGTATGGCGTTCCGTCCTCTCTGGCTACCCCTGCGGGGAAACGGCGTGATGGTTAGTTAGTTAGCCAGGTGTGCTGGTGTTGATTTTCAAGTTTGATGGGCTTAAGGAAAATGGCTGTTCAGCTATTGCGTGGACCATCAAAAAAATAATTTAAAAAATATTTGGAAAGGATAACCTAGGATTAAAAGTGTCATTGACACCTGTTTGATTTAGGAGTCACTTCTATTCGTCAATCGATATTCCTAACGACTGCAGAAGATTTGATTTTATAAGAAGCGTACAAGACAGGCACAGTATAAAGCAATATAACTATAACTAGCAACCTGTGCACATGTATTTAGCTATATAAATTATTCAAGTATTATTACTATCAAAACTTTATTTTTCTTCTCGTATCCTGCCTCTTTTCACGTAAACAATGATTAAAAGACATCAAACAACGGTTAAATTTAAAAAGAGTTTGACATTATTTTATCTTAGAAAGCAATAAGCACTATCACCCCGCGCCGGATTCACCATACGTTCAAACTTTGCAAAAAACATAGACGCCATCTCTAAAGGGGTGCCGTGGAAATAAAGATCTTATTTAAATTTACTTAAAATATTCTCTAAATCATATGAAAATTTCCCCATATCATTTAAAAATTACCCACGTCATGGGGTAATTATGTTTGTTATTGCGCTGGCAGCAACACTGCATTGAACGACTAACAAAAATGTATGGGGAGTAGCTTTTTGTCACGGAATTTATTACGTATTGCATAGTGGTTATTCAGACATAAAGTTTTTTTTTTCCATGGAGTGTTTTACGTTAAAGTTAAGAAGCAAAGCCTACAACCAATCGCAATGTGAGTTGTTTTGATAGAACTGTGAAAATGCACCATTAGAGATAATACATATTTTTGTCACGGTGACATTGAACCGGTGACTTTGCGCTTATTTGGTTTTTTCAGAATTCGTTTACAGTAATATTTTTTTGGGTTTTATTTTTCAATCACGTTATACTTTGCTAACTTTGAAAAAAAAATAATGAAATCCTACACCTCCGCTAGCTATTAGAAAACTGGTTTCAAAAGTAGTGACAGCCGATTTTTGATGTTACGTCCCTAAGAGGCAGCTGTTCTGACGTATGACGAAAATCTTGTTATACGAAAATAAACTCTTAAGATAGTTACTTTACAGTTCATTTTCTTATGAATTCATAAAGTTAGATTTTTTCCATTGCTATTTGGGGAAATTTGTTGAATAGGGGTTTCCTAAGGTTTCCTGGGGTCTGTTAACATTTGACATATGTCGTTTGAAAGCTCTCAATTTGCTACGTATATTTATTCATAAACTGTTTTGAATACTTTACCGCTGTGTGCCTGTGGATGTTTTTGGGTTATATTAGTGTCTTAAGATTCATCTGTGTTAGTTACCATGTCTTTAAGGTGATTTTTGCTGTCTTCGATTTTCATTATTTCTATTGTTGATAACTAACTTAAAAAATTGTCCGACTGGCAGAATTTAAAACGTAACTCTGATCGGTATGGAGAGCTGACATTGGGATCTAGGATATTTTTTTATATCTCTAGTAAATAGTGCTTTGGCTAGTTCAGGATTGTGTAATTGTAGCATTTATCACAAAACTTTAATTCGAAAACCAATTTAGAAATGTATGATTATTTGTGTCAAATAAAAAAAGATGGTAAAGGAAGGGGGACGCTGGCGCACTCAATACTTACTGCACAGAGCGCTAGATGTCGTAGAACCGGGCCTGCTATCACCATCATCAGCAACTAACTAAAAAATCATAAATTATTTAAAGTTAGTTATAAATAGAGCCTAGGAATTAATATTTATACAGGGCCCTTAGGGTGATTTTTTTACAAAAACAGTACTATGTAGATTATCCAAATGCCATTGCTATTATAATTTAACTCCCCACCCAATTTTTTTTCGCATAAACCATTACATTTCGAAAGCTGTTTCGGTTTTAGTTTTTTCCATTGGTATAAATATATATTTTTTTTATAAATGAATGCTTTTAATATAATATACCTAATTAGTTAAGTTTAAACATCGATAAAATTGTATTAAAATAAACTTTACCAACATTGGTACCAGTTGCGTGCAGTATATTTTATTTAGATTATCTAGAATAAAAAGAAAAGGCATGATAATTTTACTATACGATAATATTTTATTTTATCATGCAAAAAGGGAGCCATTTTTGGAAATGCTAAAAGTGAAATTTAGAAAAAAAAATAATCATTTGGTGTGTAAACATACTAACAATACTAGATAATCAATCACCAGAAACATTTATACACATTGTTTGTAGGCGGTTACCTGCAATATTCGAATATTAACTCTAAAGGCACTATACAAAGTAATTCGCAGTCTGTGGAATAATTCAAACTAGTTTAGTCTTAATACATACCCCAAAAGGAACATGGTTAGTAAATTGCAAAATAGCGTAATCGGAATAAAATTACAATTTTTTTTACGTGTGAGCAAAAATTATCAGTATTGTTTTTGTAGACATTAGCGCCCCACGCGTGAATCGAATCGTGTACAGAAGACGGCTTAGTGTATTAATATCATCAGATTTGTTGTTAATGTTTAAAGATAATTGAAGTTACCACAGTAATTTAAGAACAGTAAGTTATTCATAGTTTAGTCAATATACCGCCATCCAGACTAAATGTTTACATATGTCGTGGATGGTTTTTATAAGATTTATAGGTTTAATTGTTAGTCTACTATATATTCTTGATAATTAAATAACTAACTAATCATCACGCCGTTTCCCCGCAGGGGTAGGCAGAGAGGACAGACCGCCATACAAATCTGTCTAGGTACACACTCCTTGCTTCATTATATGTAAAAATATGTAAGAATCAGCTAAATTTTAATTTATTATGATATGGTGATTGTGTCCTGCCAGAATTGACCTGCCAGGTAAGTATGTTGCTGTATATTTATATAAACTAGGAATTGATATTAAGAAGAAATTAAGATTTGTCCAGCGCCCATTTGATTTTTCACAAAAACGGCGCTACACAAAGTATCCAAATATTATTATTATTTTTCATACATCGTCTCATACATACTTTTCTGTTAATCTGACTGACCCGATTCAAGTATTTAATTTACTTGATGGTGCCATGTCTTCCTCAGGCGTCATCGACTTCTTCTTCCATTTACTTTCACATCATATATTATTTTCACACTATTTTCTTCGTTCATTTGCTAATCAAAAAACCCAAACAATCTAAGCGTCCCTTTCTTGTTTCTTTTCGTTACGCTTACATCAGCTTTGCATTCTTGTGAAGAGTCAGAATAACAGAATACTATGTATGAGAAACGACGTTACAAATATATTTGTAACATCATTGTGTATGTGACAATGTTTGAATGTGAATGCAGTGAGACAGAATTGTATGACGGTCTATCCTCTCTGCCTACCCCTGCGGAGAAACACCGTGATAGTTTGTTAGTTAGTTAGCAAAAGTAGCTTGCCATTTTAAATAAGAAACTAGAAAGAATGCAACACAGAAATATATATATATATATATATATATATATATATATATATATATATATATATATTAATAAATATATATCAAGTAAACAGTTCACCAAAAATCCACCTGTTATGAATTTTATGGTACTAAAACACTTTTGCACTTTATTTCATAGTATGAAGTTTTACAGGGTAATGTCTACATCAGAAGGGTAGTGTTACTCCAACTAATATTAACCGTGTGAGACTAATTGAATCTTCAGAATGAACCGTCTCATACAATGATAGAATAATCAATGTCTACAAGGTATGTCAATATCAGCTGGGTTAAAGTTTGACATAACATTTATTATTTAACATAGATTATTACCTAAATAATTACATAATAGTTCATCATAACATAAATAGTTTATGGGTGGTAACAAATTTCTGTGGATAATATATATTCAGCCAAATGGGTTCAAAGTGTTATCGCTGTATAGGTAGGTACACAACACACCGTTCACTTGAGCAATTTGCTTAAAACGTTGCTAAAACTTGAAATAGTGCATTGCATCCGACAACAAAGGAATTTGCATAGACAAATTTCTCCTGTTAAAGTCCTTGTCCGTCGTCAAATTTCTCTAAGCCTTATATGGCCCTATTGTTCTTGTCATTCTTCTGTTTGGCCGTGCTCGCCCATTGTGTCGGAGTTCCCGAGACGGAAGAAACGAGATAGAGAAGGCGAAGTGGTATCAGTGCTGTGCTCCCTCCAGATCTGTACAGATCTCCGAACAAAACATATTACAACGTTGCACTGATCGCCTCGTGGTGATGCAGAGCGCTCTATGCAGGCTAGGCACAAATGCAAGCGTCCAAAATGCACTTAACCGCGTCTGTAGGTAGACATGTGTTCTATTTTTTTGGTGGCAGGAGTTACAAACTAGAGACCGTTTCCATTAATAATAATAATATTATTTCGAAAATTCGTATAATTTGTACGAATCTTAATTCCTAGTCTATATTAATATTTATTCAAATTAAGTAACAGTGTAAGTAACGAATGTAAGTAAGTCCAAAGTCATGGTGCTTGAAAGAGAGAGTACGAGAACAGCGTGCTATAAAGTGGTGAATGATGAATACTTGGAGCAAGTGGATGAGTTTGTGTATTTAGGAAGTATGTTTACGAGAGACAGAAAGGCTGATAAGGATATTGAAAGAAGGGTGAATGCAGGAAACTCCGTTAATGGAGGACTGACGAAAATGAGAAATTTTCCAAAGAAGCGAAGATAGCAGTCCACAATAGAGGGCTTATACCAACACTGATGTATGGCAGTGAGGCATGGAACTGGCAGAAGGATGAAAGTAGACTGAATGCTGTGGAATGAGACATATGTGCGGTAAAACCATGCATGACCGTATTAAAATATCGATATCCGGGAAAATGCAAACCTGACATGAGCGTAATGAATAAATCAAGAAAGGGACGCTTAGATGGTTCGGGAATGTAAAGAGAATGAACGAAGAAAGGAGTGTAAAAATAATGTATGATGCGGAAGTGAATGGAAGAAGTAGTCTAGGACGCCCGAGGAAGACATGGCACGATCAAGTAAATCAAATACTTGAATCGGGTCACGTGAAGAGTCAGAATAAGAGAAGAGTATGTATGAATGTGAATGAAGCAAGGAGTGTGTGCCAAGACAGAGTTATATGGCGGTCCGTCCTCTTTCCCTACCTCTGTGGGGATAACGGCGTAATGGTTAGTTAGTTACTTACCTGGCAGGTCACTTCTGACAGACGCAATTACTTTATTATAATAACTTAAAATTTTAGCTGATATATCTACTCGTATATATATATTTTTTTTAGGGTAAAAGAACAAATTTAAAACACAGTATATCCAAAGATGATTCGTCGTTCAGTAAGAAACAAACAATTTTGAAAATCTTCTAATGAATTCAAGGAATGAGTGTCTTATTTATTCTTATTATTTATTTATTTCACTTATAGGGTCTCAGGTTGAAATGGATTTAGCCGTGTTTGGTAACCATATCTGAATAGCCAGGTACTTCCTAACCTTCCTCTTCCACATCTCTTGTCTCTCCCGCTACCTTCAGCCTCACAACAAAACCCTATTAGTGATGCCATAGTCCGACTGGCTCTAGACGGTTGGAAGTAGTTGGGACTCTTGTACACTAAACGTTAAAATCAACCACATATAAAAATAAAAGAAATTATTGCTTTGTGCTTTTCACCATAATCTGTTTCTTATTAGGCCACAAATCGCCTTCAAATATATACATTTTAATCAAATCCCTGTACTGTATTACAGATTAAGCCCGTTGAGAAATTGCTCTCATGCCGTAAAATATAACAATAAGAAACATAGATTAATACAAACTACAATTTTGCCAATCTCTCTGGGCAAAACTGTATTTTTCTACAAACTTGAAATAAATGTGCGTTTATCTGAATTGACCTGCCAGGAAAATGAAAAAAAACTTTTGCAAAACACAACGTATTTTTTTTATGACCGACTGCTTTCGCTTAGACTAAGCATCATCAGGGTAGAAAATGAAATTGATTTATTCTCAATAATCACTTTCATTTGTCCAGTAATCCAATATTAGGTATATTTCCAATAAACTTATAAAGAATATTGATCACCTTCTCAGTTGACGTTTCGCCTTTTCCAATTCATAAAATAATTATAATATTTGGATAATTTTTTAGCGTCGATTTTGTGAAAAATCACCTCAAGGGCGCTGTACAAACCTTAATTTCTACTTAATATTAATTCTTAGTTTATATAAACATACAGCAACATACTTACCTGGCAGGACACAATCACCATATTATAATAACTTAAAATTTAGCTGACTCTTATTTATATATTTTTTATTTTTTTCATTTTTAGGACACGAGAGCAAATTTGAAATAAAGTACTGTCTCTTTCTCTCTTTCTCTTTGTTATAATTAAAATGTTATTATTTTATATTGTGTTCTCCCTCGGTATGCATATATAACCGAACTCTATGTATTTTTGTTTAGTTTAATTGTATACCCTGATGAAGCTTAGGCTAAGCGAAACCGGTCGGTCATAAAAAATTAAATTAAATCTGTAGTCTTATACAAAGTTATTTTTTAAATTTAATTTAATATGTCAGACTACATAGTAATTGCTTTCTACGAAAAAGTTAATATGCCACAGATGATAGATAAATATGTAGTTAGTAATAAGATGGAGCTTAGGAATTGAAATATGTACAGCACCCTTGAGGAGATTTTTCATTAAAATAGCGCTGTACAAATTATCAAAATATATTATTATTATTATTAAGGCCCGCCTGTTGGAGAGCCCTGGCCGGGTACACAACCACCGCCTGGACAATAATTCCTGGAATCAATACATTTCGAAAGCTGCCAAAGCGCACATGTCGAGTTTATTGGTGGCTGGTTTCCGGCAGGTATACCAGTGTAGGCTTGCGAATACGTCTATTTAGAAACTAAAATATAACGTATATTTATTTCTTAAGCTTTGTCTCGTACAATTGAGTCAAGGTAGTAAAAACGTTTCGCAAATGAGGTAGAATTATGAAGCTATTAAAATAGGTGCGTAACTAAGTATTTATATTTTGTGTGCTTACTGTGCAAAACCATTCTCATTTGACTATTTATTTATTTATTTTTTTTTATTTCTAAAAAATATATTTTTAAAGGTTTTTTACCTGCTGCTACTCTGTTTAGACACTGCACTTTTTTTATTTTTTTCTGTATAACCCAATCATTTATCTGCTTCTACTCTTTTTATAAACTGCACTTTTTTCATGTATAACCCAATCTTTTAAAAATTTTATTCCCTTTAAATTTGTTTAAAAATTGTCTGCTTAGATTTATTTATAAGCTACTTAATATGGGCGTGTAGAGCGAAAGAAGAACGAAGGAGTGTGAAAATAATATATTATGTGAAAGTGAATGGAATGGAAGTAGGGGACTCCCGAGAAAGACATGGCACGATCAAGTAAATCAAATACTTGACTCGGGTCATAAGAGTCAGAATAACAGAAGAGTATGTATGAGACGATGTATGAATGTGAATGAAGCAAGGAGTGTGTGCCAAGACAGAGTTATATGGCGGTCCACCCTCTCTGCCTAACCCTGCGGGAAAACGGCATGATGATTAGTTAGTAAGTTACTTACTTACTTAATATGTTAATCCATGAGAAATAGTTGGGATACAGGCGAATTCTTCAGTGAATGTACAAATATGTATATATTTTTTATGAATTCCTGTCTGTATCTGTGTTTTCTCTTTGAATAAAAAAATATATTGAAATGAAGAAGTATGAAAGTTGCTTTCTTGTAGGTATTCTGTATTTCGTTACAGCGATAAAATGATTTCTCAAAACAAACATATTGTACCACTTACCACTTACCTACAATACAATATCAGCTGTGAGTTTTTTGTGTTTTTGTTTTAAGTGAATACCACAAGTAGCAGAATTATAAAACCCCCAATCGGGGTATGTTGTGAGACTGAAGGTTGTGGGGAAAGGAAGGAGAAGGGAATAGGAAAGTCAGGAAGTACCTGGCTATTCAGATCTGGTCACCTAGCACAGTTGAAGCCAACGTTTCGATTCTGAATCATGGTCTTTCCACGTGACGCAAATGTATTATATATTCATGAAAATTAAGTAATAACTTTTTATGAGACCACAGATTTCATTTTATTTTGTTGTAACCGACCGGTTTCGCTTAGACTAGGCGTCATTAGGGTATGAAATTAAACATAAAAATACATTAAAAAAAAAAACAAATGTCAAAATACAAGGTGATCGCTTTCTACGAAAATATATTATATATTATTAAAACAGATTCAAAAAAAGTTTCTTAGTAATTTGTATATGAGAATCCACGGCAAGTACCCGAAATGTATGCATCATAAAGATTTGCTCTCTGAGACACATTACCAAAGTCTCCAGTCGAGAAGGAGTGGGGCCCTTGCATTGCAGTAACAGCGTACAAAATATTACATAATTTGATAGACAATCCATACCTCCTGGAATGCTTTAAGTTGTTTGTGCCAAACAACTACTGCCAGGGGCGACACCACGATCTGCTGTGTATTCCACATGGCAGAGCAGAGGTGTTGGCTCAGCACAGCATGACACTGGGTATGGTACTACTAAATAACATGTCTCTTGACATCTTCAACATAAACCTTAAAGATTTCAAGAGACATGTTAACAATATCTCTTAATTTGCTTTTTTATGTTACTGATCCTTTGTATTGTTTTTTATTTATTTTTTATATGAATACCGCACAACAGTCTCAACTGCTCCCAACCGTCTAGAGCCAGTGAGACTGTGGCATCCCCAAATAGGGTATGTTGTGAGGATGCAGGTAGTGGGGAGGGGAAGGAGATTGGGAAGAGGAAAGTTGAGAAGTACCTGGCTATTCAGATCTGGTCACCAAACACGGCTCAAGCATTTTCAAGAAACGTTTTGATTCTGAATGGTGGTCTTTCACCAGGGCGATACTTAGAGTATCTACCACTCTGGAACGTGCCGCAAATATACTTTTTATTATGTTTATAAGAATTAAATGTGTTATGACACATACTAATTAAACAAAAGTTATTGGCGCAGGCCGAGTTTGAACCCGCGACCTCTGTATTCGTAGTCAAGCGTCTTAACCGAGATATTTTTTTTCATTTTGTTTCAAACGATTGTTAATAATACAATGTTCAAAGATGAACTAATACAAAATGCTTTATTGTGATTAAAATGGAATAGACCCGAAAAATAATTAGTGTGTGAGCTGTGATAGAGGGTTGAAACGTAAAGGAGGTTTTTGGCATTCTATCCTTTCTTATAATGTAAACTATAATATGCGCATAATTTATGTGGCCACTTTTTAGTAAAAAAATCACCTCAAAGCTTCCTATTTCGAAGTGGTGATTTTTCAGTTAATATGCATTCAAATTAACGTTATAATTATGGTCAATTTACTAGTTCACTACTATTGTGCTTTCCGTGCTAGAAGAGATTCGCAAATACAGATGCTATTGTTTAAGTAAGGTTATCCTTAGTAAAGCCACGTGACGCACGTGCAAAGCCTTTTGCAAACCTTTCCATGAATACAATGCTATTGGTTGGTATTCGCCAATTTCAACTCTTATTTAGCTGGGTATTGAAAATATATCGTCGCCGGAAAGGCAAAGGGGCTGATCGCCATTATGTAAAGTTTATACCAGAGCACTTCAAAGTTTTTTTTGTGTTTTGTACAAATGTGGAGCAATAACGAAGAGGTTATGAAGTAATAATAATGCAATCTTAGATGTAAGTCCTTAGTTATAAGTTACAGTCAGTAGTTTTTTTTTTTTTTTCATTTTCTAGATTCTTATTTATCATTAAGTGATGAATCATTTAAAGTTACTGACTCTAACTCTAACTCTTGTTCTTTATACCAATAGAACGGCGTATTGCGCCTTACTGTTACCTCATGTGGGTGAAAAAATGCATTTACGGACTATTGAATTCAGGAGTTTACGTAGGGAAAAAAACATGTTTGTAAAAACAGTCAGTAGTTATTTACTAGCTATAAGTCACTGGTTGAAAATATTAGTTGTAAGCCATTAGTAATAAATCTTAACTGTAAGTTGTTAGTTATAATTAACAATATAATAACTTATAGGTTAGGTAAATTGATTTGTAAAGCGCCCTTGATGTGATTTACCCACGAAAATGTCGCTATAAAAGTTATCCATGTATTATTACTATTATTATTATAAAATTCATACGTCTCGATTTAAAAAAAAAAGTTAACTCAGGTAACTCAATGCTTTCACCGAGTTACCCGAAGCGACAAAAAGCTAAAAAAGTCCCAAACTTGTGTCGTTTGAGTGAAGCCTTCTCCCAAATGATAAATATATTTTAGATGGCTGAAGGGTCACAAAAGTCTTCAGAATCGAACGAGAGTCAGTGCATTCGATGTAGAAAAAAAACTGATCCAAACTGCATATTTTACTCATTTTTGACCAAAGTGTCGCATAAGGCTTTTTGCCTTTCCACCGACGATATGCATAATTACCCTTATTTAAATACTTACGATAGTTGTTACCCATGAAAAATCAGGAGATGTAATATGACTTGCCAAGATTTTTTTTTTTTTTTTTAAATATGGATTTTTTTAGGTTTAATTTAATTTACTAGGTAGGTAGGGATTTGAAAAGATTATTTTTATAATTTATAATTTCAACTAACATTAATTCTATAGTGAAAAAGTTAACACCTGTTTGTATGTACGATCGTACTGACAGAGAAAACTATTTATAGTTATATGTCTGTAGGAACGTGTAAGAGCGAATTCAAAGAAACTTTCGTAAAACTGTAAAGTCGATTTCTATAAAATTTAATAACAACTACAGAAAAATATGGGGGTCCGAAAATATTGCAAGGCTGATATAAACGTAATGAATAGGATTAAAAAATAGACGCCTATATGGTTTGGGAACATACAGCGAATGAACGAAGAAAGGTGCGTGAGAAGAACATATAACGCGAAAGTGAATGGAAGAAAAAGTCGAGGACGCCCGAGGAAGACATGGCACGATCAAGTGAATCAAATATTAGATTACTCTACTGACGAATTATTTACAGAATTAAAAGTTTTAGATTTGAAAAAAATTTTTTTATAAAAAATGCATTACTTCAAATTCACAAAGAAAATAGCAATTTGGATTGAGTGAGCACCAGACCAAGAACGTTAGGCCAAATAATTACCCCGAAACTCAATACAACAACAGCACAACATCACTATTCCTACTCAGCAATTAAGATTTTCAACAAACTTCCCAAAGACATGATAGATGTAACAACTACGAAATATTTAAAAAAAAAAACTCAAAGTGCACTTTTCAATAAAATAACCTAAAATTTATTATTTTCATTTGATATTCATTTTTAATCATAAAAAAAAAATAATTCAAGAAACTTTTAAGTTTTTTAAACTTTTTTTTAAACTTTTTTTTTAAAACTTTTTTTTTAAAACTTTTAAACTTTTTTAGATAGTACTCCCTCCCTAATCACAAATTTTTTCTTTATTAGGGAGGTATTTATCATTAACTAAAAACTAGACGTTGTATATAAACTAAATTAATATTATACCTACTGTTAGTATTAAGTAAAAATGTATATATTTGTACAATTGATTAAATAATAATAAAAAATAAATAAAAAAAGTCGGGCCATATCAAGAGTCAGAATAACAGAAGATTATATATGGGGCGATGTATGAATGAGAATGAAACAAAGAGTGTGTGCGAAGATAGAGTTGGATAGCGGTCCGTTCTCTCTGCCTACTCCTTCAGAGAAACAGCGTTTTTTTTTTTTTACGTGAATACCGCACAAGAGTCTCAACTGCTCCCAACCGTCTAGAGCCAGTGAGACTATGGCATACCCAAATAGGATATGTTGTGAGGCTGAAGGTAGTGGGGAGGGGAAGGAGATTGGAAAGGGGAAGCTTGGGAAGTACCTGGCTATTCAGATCTGGTCACCAAACACGGCTAAAGCCATTTCAAGCAACGTTTCGATTCTGAATGGTGGTCTTTCACCAGGGCGATACTTAGAGTATCTACCACTCTGGAACGTGCCGCAAAAATACTTTTTATTATTTTTACATGAATTAAATGTGTTATGACACATATTAATTAAATAAAAGTAATTGGCGCACGCCGGGTTTGAACCCGCGACCTTTGGATTCGTAGTCGAGCGTCTTACCACTCGACCATGGAGAATCATCGAAAATATAATAATAATATTTCGATGATTTGTATAGCGCCGTTTTTGTGAAAAATCACCTCTGGGGCGCTCTACAGATCTCATTTTCTATTATTATATATTTTTTCTAGTTGATAGTTAGTTAGTTAGAAATATTTTTTCTTATACATAGGTTAGGCAACTCGACAAAATAACAATCTCAGACAAAATTTATAGCTTCTAGATAATAATAGATAAACTCTTTTTCGTTGCAATTTTTTTTTTATGTTGTAATCTTTCTTACTACTCAAACATAAAACTGTCTACTTGTTCTAGTGTCTAGTCCTATCGAAGGTTGGCCATCATCGGGGCAACCTTCACCTGGCAGACTGCAACTCCGAACAGAACTATTTTTAATGACATAATAATAATTAACTGATTTCCATAGCGCCGTTTTCTTGAACGAAATTTCATCTCAAAGGCGCTTTACAACGTAATGAACATAACCTACAACTTAAACAGTAGAGCAATAACTAGTGGCGTATAAATTATTAAAAAAAAAAAAATTACATTATTCTTTTATCACCTTCTCAGTTGTCGCTTTGGCTCTTTCATTTCATATTATCTGTCTCTTTATCTCTGTTCCTTTGTTATAATTTAAAAGTTATTATTTTGTTTTCTTACTGTTCTCTTATTTTATTTTACATTGTGTTCTCCCTCTGCATGTACGAGTATATACAATCATATAATATGTATTTTTTGTTCAATTCAATTTTGTACCCTGACGATGCTTGGGCTAAGCGAAACCGGTCAGTCATACAAGTTGAAATAAAATCTGTGGTCTTATACAAAGTTATAATTTAATTTTCAATTATAATTATGTTCCTGCCTACAGCTAAAACTTGTGATAATTGACTTAAAATGACTTATAACTATGATTTATTAATTTTGACTTTTGCTTGATATTTATAACTAGTGACTTAAAACCAACATATTTACATTTAAAAATATATTTAATGGTTGTTGTCCGTGCTGTCAAAACATAGGGTAGAAAAAAATCAATAGTAAAACAAGTATAGCACTTGGACTGATTGATCAAAACTTCAGTGAAGCAAATTGACGTGTTTGTGGGTATAATATTTTAAAAAGACTAGCCTTTAGTTTTGCTCTGAACTCAGTTGAGCTGTCGATTTTTCGCAAATGTGAAGGGAGGTTATTCCAAGCTGCGAGGCCTGCTACGGCAAAAGCTCGCTCTCCAAAATTGGTGTTGGGATTGCGTTTAGGTACTGTGGGTCTACATATGGCCGTTGAAGATGCTGATCGAACAGTTACTTGTCTCGTATTAGTATCGCTTAAAATGCACAGTTCCGACTGTCCGACAGTTGTCCTTCTGTCTAGTCTTATCGAAGGTTGATTATCATCAGGGCAACCTTCACCTGGCCGACTGCAATTCTGAACAGAACCGTGTTTTTTACAAAAGTATCTTTCAGATTGACTATTTATAATTAATTATTTATACCAACCCTGATGAATGGCAGTGAGGCATGGAACTGGCAGAGGAAGAATGATAGTAGACTGAATGCTGTGTAAATGAGATCTTTGAGGCGTATGTGCGGTTAAACCATGTATGACCGTTTTAAAAATGTGGATTTTCGGAAAGAATGCAAGGCTGATGTGAGCGTAATGAATGGGATCAAGAAAGGGACGCTTAAATGGTTTGGATGTGTAGAGCGAATGAACGAAGAAAGGAGTGTGAAAAGAATATATGATGCAAAAGTGAATGGAAGAAGAAGTCGAGGATGCCCGAGAAAGACATGGCACGATCAAGTGAATCAAATACTTGAATCGGGTCATGTGAAGAGTCAGAATAACAAAAGAGTAACGGAAAGAATGCAAGGCTGATGTGAGCGTAATGAATATGATCAAGAAAGGGACGCTTAGGTGGTTTGGGCATGTAGAGAGAATGAACGAAGAAACGAGTAAACGAAGAAAGAAGTCGGAGACGCCTGAGGAAGACATGGCACGATCGAGTAAATCAAATACTTGAAGCGGGTGATGTGAAGACTGAAGAGTCAGAATAACAGAAAAGTATTTATGAGACGATGTATGAAAGTGAACAAAGCAAGGAGTATGTGCCAAGGCAGAGTTGTATGGCGGTCTGTCCTCTCTGCCTACCCCTGCGGAAAAACGGCGTGATGGTTAGTTAGTTGGTATCTTTCATAAAATAGTTTCATGACGAAATGGCCCGGTTTGATTTATGAAAGATCGCCTAGAATGCATTAATTTTCGGCAGTTTTCTGCATTTCTAATTAAACTAATGTCTTTGGGACGATCCATGTGTAAATTTATCGCTTCGGTGTAAATGGCGAGCCAGGAGTTAGGAAGTAAGCTGGGGCCAGCGCCGCGGGAGGCCTGCGAGGACCCCAGCCCCGAGAGCGCTCCGGAGTGCCCCTGCGCAGGCTACGCGCAGCGCTCCACGCATTGTTCTCATTCTTATCCAGCGAGGGCGGACACGCCCCGGCCGTTGTGGACCATCAATCGTCGTTGTCTCTGTCACTTTTTAGGCTTGGGACTCTCTGGTGTAGAGCAGTACACTTGGGGGGAATGCTCAGCACTAAAGAATGACGCTAAACGTTACTTTCTAACATTCTAATACTAGCAATACTACAAATGATTTATCTGCAATTTTTCTATGGGTAGTTAGAAAAATGTCTGAGGTTTCCAGTGAATATAACTTTGTAACTGTAATCTTTTAAATTATATAAAAAAACACACTGAAAATTCAGTAAAAGGTGCGATTCGAAAACCACGTAAAAGCATTTTTTGACGTACCCAAAATTCTAGTAAGCATTTAATAAATATAAAAAAGATTACTGATAAGGAATTGTATTCACTGGAAACCTCAGACATTTTTCTAACTACCCATAAAAAATTTACAAATAAATTATTAGCAGTTTTGCTTGTATTGGAAATTAAAAAAAGTTTGTATTTTTGTGTGCTGACCCTTAATGTGAGGATTTATTTGGAGTACCTGATTTTAAGGTAAAACACGGTCATTTAACTTCATGTTTTTTTCATTACACTACCCGGCTTCGTCCGAGGTTTGAAATAGATTAAAAAAAAAAACATTTTGGCATGTCACATTTTATATATGTTTTTTTAAAGAAAGCCAAACATTCGCGGGTTACGAATAACCTGACAATATTTGAAAAACTTCTACTGCCATTATAATAAGCGAAAAATGCTGCCGAGGACTTAGACAGCAGAGGAGTTGAACCCATGACGCATTTATCCACTCAGCTACTAGCCGGTCAATAGTTAGTTACTTGATTCATACTTCATGATAAAAACAATGATTGCCTGGAATAGCCTACTTGACTAACTAACTTACTAACCATCATGCCGCTTCCCAGCAGAGGTGGCAGAGAGGGTGGATTGCCACACAACCCTGTCTAGGAACACACTATTTGCTCCATTCACATTCATACATCGTCTCATACATACTATTCTGTTATTCTGACTCTTCACATGACTCAAATTTTTGACTCACTTGATTGTGCCATGTCTTCCTCGGGCGTCCCCGACTTCTTTTATCATTCACTTTTGCGTTATGTAATCTTTTCACACTCTTTTCTTCTTTGGTCCGCCCTTCATGCCCAAGCCACCCAAACGTCCATTTTTTCAATCCTATTCATTACGCTTACATTAGCCTTGCATTTTTTTTGGATATTCATATGTTTACACAATCTAAAAATAATAAAAATCTCGCCAAAGTTAAGGGCTAAACTCAAAACTCATATTTTGAGAAAATCATATACATTAATAACAGAATAGCTAGGGTAGTCCTTCAGCATCTCAACTCACCAGTACAAAAGTTTTTTTTTTCAATAATCGGGAAATTCTATAATAAAAAAATGGAAATAAAATAATATATGTTTGTATAAGACCACAGCTTTGTGGACTTATACAAACTTATCATATAATTTTCATTTAATGTGTCAAACCACAAAGTAATTGCTTTCTACAAAAAAACAAACATAAAATAAAAATTATAAAAAAATAAAAATTAAAAAATTAAAAAATAGAAAAAACATAATAAAAGTGTTGATATGGTTTTGATCGCTTTGTAAGATCTTATTTTGAAATTTATGAAATTTTATAAAGTACAACTATTTTATTTTTATTTACCTTTCAGTTGCCTATATTCAAAGCGCAATCTGTCGGACGATCCCGAAGCCTTGATGCCTACATTTCAGCAAGTGGCATAACATTTTGATCTTACCTGATACGAAAGAGAATAGGGGTGGAGCCTTTTTGAGTTCAGACACATCACAGAAACACCCGCATTGAATCGAATCAAAATTGGGTATAGCTGAACATTGAGTTTGTCTTTTTTATCAAGTGGTCTCATTTTATTATCTTTCTGTCGTCTTCGTTGTTCCCTCTCCAGGTTGATCTCTCCGGGTTGACTAATGTAGCGTAGAGTTTCCTGTTATTTTGTGTTCTATTCGCCGACAGAATTTTATATTAGGATCGCAGGTAAAGTCTAAAAAAATGATGCAAGATTCAAAGTCCCACGCCCACCTTTGCTTCTCTCTGACGCCCTTTCTTCTCAGGGGTGGCTCATCTTTTCTTTTTAAAATGAACAAATTATTTGGTTTTAACCTTTTATTATAATTTATTTAAGAAAAAATACAGTTGTATAATATATTTTGATAATTAAAGTTATGAATATTTTGCATTCAACAGTGAAGTTTTCGCTAATAGTTGATCAATTTTATATCCTTCTAAAACATACTACTCTATTCAGGCGGGTTGGTGAATATTATCTGAATATAAAAATACTAACTAACTAACTAACCATCACGCCGTTTCCCCGCAGGGGTAGGCAGAGAGGACGGACCGCCATACAACTCTGTCTTGGCACACACTTCTTGCTTCATTTGCATTCATACATCGTCTCATACATACTCTTCTGTTATTCTGACTCTTCACATGACCCGATTCAAGTATTTGATTTACTTGATCGTGCCATGTCTTTCTCGGGCGTCCTCGACTTCTTCTTCCATTCACTTTCGCATCATATATTCTTTTCACACTCCTTTCTTCGTTCATTCGCTTTACATGCCCAAACCATTTAAGCGTCCCTTTCTTGATCCTATCCATTACGCTCATATCCGCCTTGCATTCTTTCCGGATATCCACATTTGTAATACGGTCATACATGGTTTTGCCGCACATCCGTCTCAAAGATCTCATTTCCACAGCATTCAGTCTACTTTCATCCTTCCTCTGCCAGTTCCATGCCTCACTGCCATACATCAGGGTTGGTATAAGCACTCCATTGTGGACTGCTAGCTTCGCTTCTTTGGACAATTTCTTAAAAATACTAATTTCGCAAAGCTGATTTAAGCGTAATTAATAGGATCAAGAAAGGGATGCTTAGATAGTTTTGGCTTGTGGAGCGAATGAAGAAAGAAGAAAGGAGTGTGAAAAAAATAAATTATGCGAAAGTGAATGAAAGAAGAAGTCGGAGACGCCCAAAGGACACATGACACGATTAAGTTAATCAAATACTTGAGTCGGACCATGTGAAGAGTCAGAATGACAGAAGAGTAAGTATGAATGTGAATGAAGCATGGACTGTGTGCCGATACAGAATTGTATGGCGGTCCGTCCTCTCTGCCTACCCCCGTGGTGAACGGCGCAATGGTTAGTTATGTATGTTTTTAACTATTTTTTTAATTCCGGAAACTAAGAGCAATTGGTCCAAAGTCAAACCACCATGCCACTGCAGTTTTTATTTTTTATAACTTTAAGAAAAAAGTATCTAGTGAGTAGGTTTTAATTTTAAGAAAAATATCAAAACCTTAAATTAATTTTCGAATCCCTACCTATATAATAAATTACCTACCTATAATGTATTTCAGCAGATTACCTACCTATAATGCGTTATAGAATCACTTAAATTACTTGTTATCTTCATTCGTAAAGCTGTCATTAGAGGTTAGGTTCAACATCATGCTATTAAATGTATTCAATACTGATGTATTTTACATACATACTTTTTTTTTTAAAAAACAAACATTCCCTGGTTACGAATAACCTGACAATTTTCGAAAAAACTCCTACTGCCATCATAAGAAGCGGAAGATGTTGCTTGTACAATGATGAAGGACTTAGCTGGCAGAGGAATTGAACGCACGACACTCGGGTAAGAATCCGATGCATTTGTCCACTCAGCTACCGACCGGTCCTTATTATAAGTTATAATAATTTTTGGATGATTTGTATAGCGTCGTCATTGTGAAAAATCACCTCAAGGGCGCTTTACAGATCTTATTTTCTACTATTAGATATTAATCCCTAGTTTAAATGAGAAAATATACAGGAACATACTTACCTGGCAGGTTCCATCAGATAGACACACTTATTGACTTAAAATTATAATTATGATTATTTTTTTTTTTCCGATTTAGGGCATGGGAGCGAAATTAAAAAATAGATTTTCGGAACTTTTCGTACAGTACAGGATTTGGTTAAAATTTACATATCTAAAGGTGATTTGTCGAGAGACAGATCACGTTGAGATTCTCTTAATGAATTTAAGGATATGAGAGTCTGAAAAGGTAAGTTTTCAGTTTGAACCGATATTCTATTGGGCTCGTTATACATCTTAGTTCTGGAGGGAGTTTATTCCAAGCCTTCGGCCCCGAAACTCCGAAAGCGCGATCTCCAAGTATTTGGATTGCGTTTGGGTTCTATCAGCCTTCCGATAGCCGATGAAATTGCTGATCTAATAGTCGACTGCCTTGGAAGAATGTTTTCTGGAACGCAAAGTTCTGTGATGTACAATGGTGCCATTTCGTTAATCGATTTAAACACTATCCAGCACAACTTGTACTGGATTCTTTTAGTGCACTTGAGCCAGTGAAGGTTCCGAAGCTGCTCTGAATTATACGAATATTTAGATACCCCGGTGATAAGGCTCGTTGCAGCATTAAAAACTGATTGAAATTTATTAGTTTCGTATTTAGGAAGGCTAAACGAAGGAATATACAAAAATATTATATCACATATAAACATAAAACGAACATATATTATAATACTTACAAAGTTTTCGATTTCTGGAATCATCCCCTACCTTAACATAAATATTAAAAACTTACCTAAGTTCCGTAGCGACGACGCTCAGTCTTAGAAAAGTGTCTGGCAATATTTACACAGCGTCGTGACTAAACCATTAACACAAGTGCCAAACTAATCGCTCAACGCAGAACGTATTCTATCTTGTCTGTTTTGTCCTTTTGTCGTTTTTCCTGCTTCCTGTTCCTTGTTCTAAGAGGCGTGCGGATACCTTTAGAATTAATTCACATTATTACAGAAAACACATTTTTATTCAATAGCATCGCAGTTAAGTTTGTTGTCCAGAAAATTATTCGGTTGAGTATAATTTAAAGGAATATTATGTGGAACTTTTTTAGAGACATGTAATTTCAAAACGACGCGTAACAGAATTGGTCTTAAGTGATATTTTTTGAAAGCTAAACAATTTATTTTTTTATTGAAGTTGATGAGTTTCGACCTTTCGTCATATTTGACATTATCACATTTGACATGATCACATTCAACTTCGTCAGATTGGACATCGTCACATTTTACATCGTCAAGGGTGAATGCAGAAAACTCCATTAATAGAGGACTGAACGCTGTTGGCGCAAACGAGAAATTGTCCAAAGAAGCGAAGCTAGCAGTCCACAATGGAGTGCTTATACCAACCCTGATGTATAGCAGTGAGGCATGGACCTGGCAGGGGAAGGATGAAAGTAGACTGAATGCTGTCGAAATGAGATCCCAGAGACGTATGCGCGGTAAAACCAAGTGTGACCGTTTTGAAAATGTGAATTTCTGGAAAGAATACAAGGCTGATGTAAGCGTAAAGAATAGGATCAAGATAGGGACGCTTAGATGGATTGGACATGTAGAGCAAATGAACGGAGAAAGGAGTGTGAAAATAATATATGGTGCGAAAGTGAATGGAAGAAGAAGACGAGGACACCCGAGGAAGGCATAACACTATCACGTGAACCAAATATTTGTATCGGGTCATGTGAAGAGTCAAAATAACAGAAGAGTATGTATGAGACGATTTATGAATGTGAATAAAGTAAGGAGTGTGTGCCAAGGCAGAGTTCAATGGCGGTCCGCCCTCTCTGCCTACCCCTGCGGGTTAGCGGCGTGATGGTTAGTTAGTTAGTTAGTTTTATAAATTAATGTTGAGTAGAAAAAGTATGATTTATAAAGCGCCCTTGAGGTGATTTTTCACAAAAAACGGCGCTGTACAAATTATCAAAATATTAAGATCTTTATTATTTTCAAAGTGAATCTATACAGTAATAATGCATCACACCTTTGAAAAATTAATTGAAAATTATAACTATCCGCCTTTTAGGAGCATCTGACTATTTCTAACGTATTTATTTTTACAAAAAAATATATTTGAAAATTAAGTTTATTATTATGATTTAAGATTCTCACGGCCAACATTATTACGGTGTTTGAAAGAGAGAGTTTTCTAGTGTTCATCATCAGGGCAGATGCTAGAATGAGGGTGAACCGCAACGTGACTCAATAATCAAAAAGTAAAACAACCCCAACTAACGCTTGGATAAAATATCGAAATGGACGTACACGTAGGCACATGTGGCTAGGTACTTCCGCGATGAATAGTGCATATTCTGGCCAAAACCAATATCAAATAAAGCTAGCAGTCCACAATAGAGTACTCATACCAACCCTGGTGTATGGCAGTTAAACATTGAACTAGCAGAGGAAGAATGAAAGTAGACTGAATGCTGTGGAAATGAGATCCCTGAGACGTATGTGCGATAAAACCATGTATGACCTTGTTAACAATGTGGATATCCGAAAAGAATACAAGGCTGATGTAAACGTAATGATTAGGATCAAGAAAGGGACGCTTAGATGGTTTGAGCATGTAGAGCGAAGAAAGGACTATGAAAAGAATATATGATGCGAAAGTGAATGGAAGAAGAAGTCGGGGACCCCCGAGGAAGAGATGGCACGATCAAGTGAAACAAAAATTTGAATCGGGTCATGTGAAGAGACAGAATAACAAATGAGAATGTATGATACGATGTATGAAAGGGAACGAAGCAAGGAGTGTGTGCCAAGACAGAGTTGTATGGCGGTCCGTCCCCTCTGCCTACCCTGCGGGGAAACGGCGTGGTGGTTAGTTAGTTAGTTACGTTTGCTTATGTGAATCAGATTCATACTTGAATCGGGCTACGTGAAGAGTCAGAATAACAAAAGAGTACGTTTGATATGATGTATGAATGTGAACGAAGCAAAGAGTGTGTGCCAAGACAGAGTTGTATGGCAGTCCGTACCCTCTGCCTATCCCTGCGGGGAAACGGCGTGATCGTTAGTTAGTCGGTTATCAATACCAATCTGAATCTACAATCTTTCGGTGAAATCGCAGGTAATCAGAAAACTGTCCATTTGCGGTAAAATCAGAAGAACCAAACGATCAGCGGGCAATTTGGGCCCTGGAGCGTCATCCCTGTTCATTATTTCACAGATAATGACCAGCGGGAGGACGGTCGGCCAATAAATATAGTTAATATGTGAACAGGCCGCAGCGCGAAGGCAGACGAGTGTAATTTTTGTCAGATGTATCGCTTGCTTGGCGCCACGGCACAGGTAGAATGTCTCCGCTCAGGTAGTTTATGGTTTGGGGGTGCGTTGCGCCGCGGGGAAAGGGAGGGTGCAGATTCGTTCTACGCAGCCTCAGCCAGGATGCGTTTAAAAATTTCAAAGCTGCATTGCTGTGAGCTGTGAACTAAAAGAATATTATATTTTCGTAGGAAGCAATCACTTTGTGGTTTGACATATTTAAATAAATCGCTTTGTATAAAGTGACGGATTTTTTTTTCAGTAATAATAATAACAGTGAACTTATATGGCGCAGTTTTGTGATATTTCACCTCAAGTGCGTTTCATACTAAATTAATTATGCTGATATGATTAACTAACAAGGAGAAAATAATACATAATTTGTATACAAATTAAAACTATCTAAAAACATGATCGTTATCATAAATCATGAGAGAAAAAGGTTCAGATATGGGTATAACATTGTATGTGTACATCAACAGATTAAAAAAACAATTTACCAAAAGCTAAGAGCATAAAAATTCAGATGAAACATATGAATTCATATTAACATATTTGTCAAATCAACGAAAGGGAAATAAGATTGAGGGCAGTTAATATGTTGGTAAAAATTAAAAAAAAAAAAAAAAATAAATAAATAAATAAATAAAAAAAATAAATAAACAAAATAAAATAAAATAAAAATAAAATTTAAGTTATTCTAAATTTTAGGTTATTATGATATGGTGATTGTGTCCTGCCAGAAGTGACCTGCCAGGTAAGTATGTTGCTGTATATTTATATGAACTAAGAATTAATATTAAGTAGAAATTAAGATTTGTACAGCGCCCTTGAGGTGATTTTTCACAAAAACGGCGCTATACAAATTATCCAAATATTATTATTATTATTATTACTTAAAACATTAATATTCAAGTATTATAAATAAACGATTCTAAAGATGCAAACAGTGTCAATATAACAAGTAACAAAAGAAAAATAAATATTTTATGACAATGAGTAAATGGTTTTCAGTAGATAGTGAGGACATTGAGTTATAATGATAGAAGTAAGGAGAAAACCGAAACAAAGCAAATCAGTAGTCCAATATTACGTATATTTCCTGTAGACTCAAAAATTTATCATTATTGTTTAATCACCTTCTCAGTTGACGTTTTGCCTTTTTTAATTTCTAATTATCTGCCTCTTTCTCTTTGTTCCTTTGTTATAATTTAAATGTTATTCCGTTGTTTTCTCATTGTTATGTTATTTTGTTTTATATTTTTTTCACCCTATGTATGTATATTCAACAGCACACTTCGTATTGTTTGTTTACTTTAATTTTTACTCTGATGATGCTTAGGCTAAACGAAACCGGTCGGTCATAAAAATTGAAATAATATCCGTGGTCTCATATAAAGTTTTTTTTTTCATTTCTTTAAAATAGTATTTCAGAAAACCTTAGTTTTATACATGTAAATAAAAGGTAATACAAAAATCATTAAAATACAATTATCATTAGTGTGATGTACTAACAAATTACCAAAAACCTTTTTATAACACAGTTCCCAAATTCTTTTACAATTCACTTTCGCGTCATATATTCTCACCATAGAAAATAATGCAAGGCTGATGTAAGCGTAATGACTAGGATCAAGAAAGGGACGCTTAGTTGGTTTGTTTGAGAAAGGAGTGCGAAAAGAATATATGATGCGAAAGTGAATGAAATAAAAAGTCGGGGACGCCCGATGAAGACGTGGCACGATCAAGTGAATCAAATACTTGAATCGTTCCATGTGAAGAGTCAAAATAACAGAAGAGTATGTATGAGACGATGTATAAATGTGAATGAAGCAAGGAGTGTGTGCTAAGACAGATTTTTAGAGCGGTCCTTCCTCTCTGCCTACTCCTGCGGAGAAACGACGTGATGGTTAGTTAATTAGTTAGTTAATTTATTCTCCTCATTATTTTTTTATTTTTAATTCATCCACTCTACATGCTCAAACAATCTTAGCGTCCTTTTCTCAATCATGGCAATTACGCCATCAGCCTTGCATTATATCCGGAAATTCATAATTAGAACACGGTCATACATGGTTTTACCACACATACGCTCCAGGGATCTCATTTCTACAGCATTCGCTCTACTTTCATCCTTCCTCTGCCAGTTCCATGCCACACAGCCATACATCAGAGTTGTTATAATTTCGTTCAAGCCATGAAGCATATCTATCTGCTTGTATGTTTTAAATAACACAAAAAAACAAATGATGTTACAAATATATAGACACGTTGTAGCGCTCTCAAAGTTGGAAGCAAAAACCACGCTAGTTGGTGTGCTCGGTGTTTAAGTCGATTTAGCACTAAACTGTCACGCGTCGCTTGAGGTCGTTTACTATATCTAATCAAATTACAAAAAAAGTGCCAAAATGCCCTCGGGTGTGATGAGAAAGGGTTTCAATTACACTGCAAAGACTACTAAAAGCCAAGGAATAACATTTAATTTCTTAGTACGCGCAAATTACTGCAAATGACTTATTATTTTAGACAACACAACTATCTCCATTGTTGACCAGCATTACGACGTCTTCGCGTAAGCGAGTAAGCGAAGTGCTATCTCATGAGCATTCCGATCTTACATCTGTTTTGTTCATACACACATATTCTATGAATGTCTATCTTTGTCATACATGATGATACATGACCGATATTTGAATGATGAATTTACTGGCAACGTAAGTGCGTTTGTTACTTTCCACATGTTGTATTAATATTCTAAAGTGTCTATAAATTTTAAAACGTCATTGATAAAAACACGATTTTAAAACTTCAATCGTATTTCACCACTAAGGGTTTCGACAAAGCCCACAGTAAGCTCACACTACACTTAAAATTCATATCTAATCTTAATAATTACCTGTTTTACTAGAATCTATCTAATATCGAAGCTCGCACAACTTCCTTCATTATTCCCCCACGATTTCTCACTGCTACAAGGTGCAGGTAAGGTCATTTTGACTAATATTCTCAGTTCTACCTGCCGCTGTCAGGTATATTATCTCCCCCGGATTAGGTGCGTTGGTTACCTAGCCAAACATTATTTCGAACAACAACAGCTTTACTGGCCGATGTAAAAATACAGACAATATGCGAAATAAAAATACACGAAGGATGGCAGAATATACAAAAGCACTGCTTTTAAATTTCAACAATAGATCAGAAAAAAAAAGTTTTATTTTAAATTACAACCAAATTTTTTTTCAGAATTATAGCGAAAATCGAACTAAAACTACGCAAATTCGTATCTGCATATAAAAGAACTAGTAACTAACACTGTGTTGTAGATCTCTAAAGTAATTCTAGATAAGTTTGAGAATATATGTTTTGACCATTTTCTGGAAAATGGTCAGTAAATTGTTTTTTACAAACAAAACTTTTTAGCACTGTTCAGATAGATTAAATTAAATTAAATTAAATTTCAACCAATTTTTGAGTTTCGTTATTTGCACTGTTTCAAACTCATTGAGCAAGAATATATTTGTATATGAAGAGAGGGGTAAACATTTTTACGCAATCTTTACAAATATAAGATAAATCACTTTCTCCGTGTTTTTACGTCGTAAACCGTGAGATAAGACAAGTTCTCACACAACATAGCACCGCCTTTAGGTATGTAAGCATGTTCGCCGTTTCCCCGTCTCCGGCTACGCCACCCACTACGTTTTGCTATGCGACATAACAGGACAGAACTCAACGATTTTTTAGGTTATATCCTACATTTTTGTTTATAACAATACTGTGAAAAAGTGATTATACAAATTAACTAAAACATCATGTCGACATGTAAAATGAATGGATGTATAAATACCCTAGCCCTAACCCTACCCACGCCCCAGTCAGTCAAAAATCATCAATACTGACTACGCCAGCGCTCCCTTCTGGTATACTATTGTTCTGAGGTTTCAAATGTTGTCAAATTTGACATTTTTACATTTCATCTATTAGCGCCATATAGATTTTTTGACATATGTAAGGTCGCCGTCAATTGCCGTTTCTCGGTTCTTTTAAGCTTTTATTCAAAGTGTGGACAGTTTGAAATGAATGATCTTTGGTATTAGGTTAATTCATATTTCTATGCAACGCCTTTGAGCTGTAATTTCGCATAATTAACTAACCAAAACTAACTAACTAACCATCACGCCATTTCACCGCAGGAGTAGGCAGTTTGACGGCCTCCATGGTCGAGTGGTAAGACGCTCGACTATGAATCCAAAGGTCGCGGGTTCAAACCCGGCGTGCGCCAATAACTTTTATTTAATTAATATGTGTCGTAACACATTTAATTCATATAAAAATAATAACAAGTATATTTGCGGCACGTTCCAGAGTGGTAGATACTCTAAGTATCGCCCTGGTGAAAGACCACCATTCAGAATCGAAACGTTGCTTGAAATGGCTTAAGCCGTGTTTGGTGACCAGATCTGAATAGCCAGGTACTTCCCAACCTTCCTCTTCCCGATCTCCTTCCCCTCCCCACTACCTTCAGCCTCACAACATACCCTATTTGGGGATGCCATAGTCTCACTGGCTCTAGACGGTTGGGAGCAGTTGAGACTCTTGTGCGGTATTCATGTAAAAAAAAAAAAAGGCAGAAAGGATGAACCGCCATACAACTCTGTCTTGGTACTCCTTACTTCATTGACATTAATACATACTCTTCTGTTATTCTGACTCTTCACATGGCCCGACTCAAGTATTTGATTCACTCGATCGTACCATGTCTTCCTCATGCGTCGTCGACTTCTTCTTCATTTATTATTTTCACACTCCTTTCTTCTTTCATTCGCTCTACATGCCCAAACCATCTAAGCGTCCCTTTCTTGGTCTTATTCGTTACTCTTACATCAGCCTCGCATTCTTTCCTTAACACGGTCAATTTCGCATAAAAGTTCTTAAAACAAAAAGTATTATTATAAACAACCTTAAATTTTTTATAAAAATCACGACAGATGGTAAAAAATTACCTCGTGCCACTGCTGTTCATGAAGATAGGAATTTACTATATCGACTGTGTTTAGGGGTCAAAGGCTTTATTTCACATTTTTGCCAGGAAAATTAAGCCTTAGTGACAACATGATGGCCATGCTGTTATGCTTGACACCTGATTTATACATAATTTGATCAAATGCTGAAACGGACTGGAAATCGCTGGTTAACAGGGGTTAATAATGATGAGGAGGGATATAGCAATACTGCTTTTAGTTCATAAACACTTGAACGGTGTATTATTGATACCTGACATCCTGGCGGAAATCTGATTTTACGTCCCTGATAATTACACGCGAGGCCGCCAACACAGGCTTCTGTTTCTTCCCAGGTGGAAAACTAACTTACCAATGGCGATGCCTCTGGGAAGACTAACTAGGTTAATAAACTGATACGCAGGAAATTTTAAAAGTTTTCACATGAGCTACAACAAATTTAAGCAAGATCTGGCTATTCAGTTTTAACTTTATTATGTACTATTATAATTGTACAGTTATGAATAAAATTTTTGTGTGTTTTTTCTATCGCTTTTGCAATTTGTACAAAACTGTTTTCGAAAAATAAAATGATCATCGATTTGCGACAGCGCTAAATGTGACAGTTGTTCAAACCACCAGGCCTAAATTTGCTTAGCAAAATAAAAGGAATAATGCTTTTGACCTACACACAGTCAATAGCATTAATAGTAAACTTGGAGAAAACAATAATTAATAAAGCATGAGATCACCTTCGGTACCTACCACTGTAACCACGGGTAAAAAAAATATCGATTCACGAAATAAAACACCACATTTCACTTGTTGCTTCAAAATCTTTCAGTTGAGAAGTGCGTGAGCCAGTCAGTATGGCACCGCCTCATTAATAACTAAGCAGCGATCGAGGCAATAGTTAAACATTCATAAAAACGTCTAATTTATTATACTCACTTTTGATTAGTGTAAACCACTTAATTGCTCCTTTTTATAGTGAATACCGCACACCAGTCCCGACTGCTCTCGACCGTCTAGAATCAGTGAGACTATGGCGTCCCTAATTAGAGTATGTTTTGAGGTTGAAATCAGTAGGGAGGGAAAGGATAGGGGAAAGAGGAAGGTTTAAAAAGTACTTTGCTTTCAGATCTGGTCACCAAACACGGTTGAATCCATTTCAAGCAACGCAACGTTTCGATTTTGGTATTTCACAAGGGAGATACTTCATTACCATTCTGGAACGTGTTGCAAATATACTATAAATATTTTATATGCATTCAATGTGTTATGACATATGTTATTTTTTATTTATTTTCAATCCATGATCTTTGGACTCGTAGTCGAGCGTCATACCATTCAACCCCGCATGCCGTCATTCCCAATAGTGAGTATTTGAAAATCAATTTCCGATACTGAGTTTGGGTTAGTAATAATCTTAGAGTATACTAGAGGTAGCCCAAGCCAAGGCAGTGAAGTCAGTTTTGGACTTGTTTTTGATGATTTTAACATGACTCGGCGCAAATGGGCGCGGCTAAGACTAAGGCTACGGTATTTATACATCCATTCATATCACATATCGACATTATGTTTTTGTGTATTCGTATAGCCACTTTTTCACAGTATTTTTATCAACAAAAATATAACATCTAACCTAAAAAACCGTTTAGTTGTGTCAAGTTTAGTGGCAAAATAAAAAAAATGTGGGCGGAGTCCTGTCGTTAACCAGCGAAGATAGCCAGCTTAAGATCATTGCGACAGTATATAGAAGCGGTCCAATAAATTTGTTGTCTCTTTCTCTCTCATGGTGTACGATGTAAAAACTCGGAAAAAGTGATTTATTACAATTTCGGATGGGTTGGGTAAAACAAATTAGCTATCCCTCCATATATTGTTACTTCAAGGTAATAATACTGATCCGTGAGGCTTTTTTAAGGATATAAAGACATAATATTAACAACGAGCATCCGTCATTATTAAAGCAAACCTCATGGTATTAGCGCGTGTGTGATATTTTGAATTAAAAAATCATTTAAATGCTGTTTGTAATATTGTTTTGTTTTGTTATGATTAAAATATTTGTATTAAAAATGGCTACAACAGTAAAAAATACACTATCTTACAAACAATCGCCTCGTTAAATATAGATGTCTCTCTTAATCTACCTACCCGGGTGGGAATATGTTTTAGTTAGAAAGAGACGAGCATTATAGCACGTTAACCTGAAATTTTAGTTTAGAGCCAGACCAATGTCAACGAATTGGTGTAGAATTGTACCTCCATATATTGTTCCTCCAAGAGATGTGCCTCGACGAGTGATCTTTTAAGGCACCATACACCGAGAGGCTTCTACTAAAACCAGCTCAACCCGTCGAGGGTGCGTTTGCTGCGCGGTGTGTGGACCAAACTACGCGACACAAAGTTTCGCGTTCAAAATCGACGAAGTGCAAACAATTTTCAATTTTATAAAATATTATTTTCCTCAATCGGGATGCTATTTTCTTAAAAGCTCTTAGGGAAATGGCTTTTCTTTTATTTTCTATTAATTTTACAAAAAAATTGCATACATATGGAAATTATACCAAATGTCACACAACATGGACAGTTTCTTGAATAAAATGTAAAAAAGTGTGTGTTACTCTTCCGAAGAATAGTAAAGCGGTTATATAATAAAATAAGATAACAAATAATAATTTGTCGATTCTCTTTAAATTTTATAATAATTTATATTAATAATAAAATAATACTTTGTTTTAAAACCACAAAATGTATTATAATGAAGGCCAACCGGTTTCGCTTGGATCAAGCTTCGTCAGGGCACATTTAATAACTGTTATTATATGTGCCCTGACGAAGCTTGATCCAAGCGAAACCGGTTAGCCTTCATTATAATACATTTTATGGTTTTAAAACAAAGTATTATTTTATTATTAATATAATGTCTAACTACCATGTGATTGTTTCTTACGAAAAAAAAAATAATAATTTAGTTTTTCATTTATATTTTTTATTATCTTGTATAATCGTTATTACATACATTTTCATTTGATAATGTATTTGAACCTTTTTTTTGTATTGCTGCGCCAAAGAAGAGAACTGGCTCTCGAGCTTGGCGTAGGAGTTAAAGCAAAGCTCTTTAATAGAAAATGTGTCTAGTGTATTAGTTTGAGGTTACCTTGGTAATTATTTAGCTATGTAATTAGTTTAATTATTTAGCTGTATAAAGATAATAGATTATTTAAAGTCTACGGAATGCATAGTTGCGTTGTTAACACTTAAAAAAGATAACCTTAATCTGAAGCATGTTTTCTGAATATAGTAAAGACATTATCATACTTATGGTTTTTAAAAAGTGGTTCAACTTGGTATGAATAAAGTGATTGGATATTTTTGTTTTTAACAGACTAACTCGGGTCAGGACAGTTCATTTGGAGCCGTCAATATAATCGAAGGGTCTTCGTCCTTTTGTGTTGTATATCAACGGACAACCTTATTCTAATTGACTGGGGTATTTTGTTGAATAATTACTTTGGGTTTACCGACGTAACGTTGGTTTTAGCTCCTCTGGTCGTTCATTGTTGTAGTGATCATTGTATAATTCGGGATTTCGTTTGGGTGTTATTTGATTATAAACATCTGTACAGATTTTCTAGTACAGGTTGTAGTATTATGATTGCGAAAGGTAGAAAAGGTCGGAACCTGTTCAAAAGAAAAGGTGAATTTTGAATTTTCGCGGGCTGTGTACATTCGAATATTGATTTTTTGTTTTTGTTATGTTGGTACACATATGTTTATCATATTTTAGCATTATCAGCCATTTTGGATTAGTGGTTTGTTTTTGACAACTGGAAAGGTTAGTCACGTTTTTGTGTGTTCTTCGATTTTTTTACTTTTTAAAAAAATGGATCAAAGAATATATGTATTAAATTTAACTAGAATATTCTAGAATTCCAAAACATCTTGCAAATCTCCTTATTAATTTTTAAATAGTGGATTCTGAGATTAAGAGCACATTTCGTTCCGGAAACGTGTTCTAAAAAAACTAACTAACCATCACGCCGTTTCCTTGCAGGAGTAGGCAGAAAGGACATACCGCCATACAACCCTGTCTTGGCACACACTACTTGCTTCATTCACATTCTGTTATTCTGACTCTTTGCATGGCCCGACTCAAGTATTTGGTTCACTCAATCGTGCCATATCTTACTCGGGCGTCCCAGACTTCTTCTTACACTCACTTTCGCCTCATATATATTTATTTTCACACTCTTTTCTTCGTTCTTTAAGCGTCCCTTTCTTGATCCTATTAATTTCGCTTACATCAGCCTTGCATTCTTTCTGGATATCCACATTTTTAACGCGTTCACACATGGTTTTACGCACATACGCCTCAGAAATCTCACTTTCACATCATTCAGTCTACTTTCATCCTTCCTCTGCCAGTTCCATGCCTCACTGCCATACATCAGGGTTGGTATAAGCCTTCCATTGTGAACTGCTAGCTTTTGTTCCATAAAATATCCATTTTAAACTACGTATCTACTTCTTTGCATTTCTAGTTAGTTATAATTACCTACTTATTTCTATTTGCTAGTTTAATTCGGGTTGAAGTAAATTTTTGACGAGTGTTTGCTAGTTTATTAGTTATTTGCTAGTTTATTATTATTAACTAGTCATTTCTATTTGATATTCATTTAATTTGGGTTAATGTGATTTATTAACGAATCGTCTTATATATTGTGAAAAAACTTCACATTTGTATTAACGGACATTGATACATGAAATTGATTTACATCGTAGTGTGTAAAGTAAAGTTCCGACACGAATAACTTAAGTTTGTTATTTCTTTAAAAGCAGTACTAGTACTACCATCTGTTGAAATGTATCGAAACTAAACTAAGGGATATAGCACCCCGTAAACTTTACTAACCTAATTAAATTCCCTAGCACTAATATATCGGTAACTTTTATGTATAAACTAGTTGTTACCAGTGAATAATCACGAGAAACTGACTTGTGAAAAAAATGTTAGTTGCTTTAATCCACCCATTTCAAATAATTATTGATTAGAGTCTTTGAGTAACAATATATGAAGAGAGAGCTAATTATTTTTACCCAACTTGTACAAATTTGAGATAGATCACTTTCTCTGGGTTTTTGCGTCGTACACCATGAGAAAGAAAGAGACAGCAAATTTTCCCAAATTATCACACCGCTCCAAAGTATTGTAAAGACGTTCTTCGTGTCCCGCGTCTCCGTTGACTCCGCTCACACGTTTTCATATGCGACATGAGTCAACGGTTTTCTAGGTTATATGATATATTTTTGTCTAAAAACAATACTGTGAAAAAGTGGTTTTACGAATAAACAAAAACATTATGTCGACATGTGCTATGAATGGATGTATAAATACCCTAGCCCAAGTCCTAGCCACGTCCCGGTCTAGACGAGTCTGGCAAACTCATCGAAATTGACTACGGCAGCGCTCTCTCTTGCATATTATTGCTCTGAGTTTCAAAATTTATTTTGTAGAACTCCATTCAATTGTTCTAATTTTTGTATTTTATTTATTATTAGAATTTTAATTAAAACTTCTTTTTTTTGGAAAAATTCCCTATTTTTCAAATAAATACTTATAAAATAAGTATATAACGATTTTTTTTATTTTTCAATGTTCGGAGTTCGAGTCTCGGTCGCGACCTAACTAATTTTAATTAATATCGCAATAATTACCACATAAAGTTGAATATTTTGCGTGTTTGCAGTACATCTGCTGATGCTGTGAACATGAAGTGTTTCCGCGCCAAGCTGTCGGAAAGGCGGGAAAGCTCGGCCCACGTGGTGGGGCGCGAGTCCAATATGGCGGCCAACGCGGCGGCCAGCCCGCGCCACTACTGCCAGCGCCGGATGGCGGACGCCTCGCACGACGAGAGGGAGTGGATACGGAGATACACGCCCGAGAGGTGAGACCGAGTGACTATATCTGAATAGCAGTGGCGGCTCGTGAGTTTTTAGTGTGCTAGAGTGCTAAGATTGAAAAATATGACGTTGTTAGTGTTGTTGTAGCTGTTTGGTGGTGCACTGCACGGATTTCTGAAAAATCTTCATACAAAAAGTTGAAATTTCGAAAAAAAAAAAAAATGTTTTCGGCCACAACAACATCAATGATGACGTTATTTTTCAATCTTAGCACTCTAGCACACTAAAAAGTCACGAGCCGCCACTGCTGAATAGTCGGTACTCCTAACACTTCTGGTCTAATACGCCAAAAAGGTAGGCTTAAGCGGTCTTGCTCAAACTCCCAAGCTTCCTCTTCATCAAATTTCTGATTTGTATGTGCCACTTTGTGTGAAATAAAAAAAATAATATTATTCGTGTTAAGGACGTTGTTTTTAAAATAAATAAATTATAGCCAATACCGCCCAAGAGCTCCAACTGCTCCCAACCCTCTAGAGCCGGCGAGACTATGGAATCCCCAATTGGGGTATGCTGTGAGGCTGAAGGTAGTGGGAAAAGGAAGGTGATTAGAAAGAAGGAGGTTGAGACGGTTTCCATGGTCGAGTGGTAAGACGCTCGACTACGAATCCAACGATCGCGGGCTCAAACCCGGGCGTTGCGCCAATGACTTTTATTTAATCAATATGTGTCATAACACATTTAATTCATATAAGAATAATAAAAAAAAGTATATTTGCGGCACGTTCCAGAGTGGTAGATACTCGTGAAAGACCACCATTCAGAATCGAAACGTTGCTTGAAATGGCTTTAGCCGTGTTTGGTGACCAGATCTGAATAGCCAGGTACTTCCCAACCTTCCTCTTCCCAATCTCTTTTCCCTCCCTACTACCTTCAGCCTCACAACATACCCTATTTGGGGATGCCATAGTCTCACTGGCTCTAGACAGTTGGGAGCAGTTGAGACTCTTCTGCGGTATTCATTTAAAAAATAAAAAAAAGTACCTCGCCATTCAGATCTGGTCACCAAACACGGCTAAAGCCATTTCAAGCGACTTTTCGATTCTGAATAGTGGTCTTTCACCAGGGCCATACTTAGAGTATCTATTACTCTGGAACGTGCCGCAAATATACTACAAATTATCTTATACTATGAACTAAATGTGTTATGACACATATTCGTGAAATTAAATTTATTTGCGCATGTCGGGTTTGAACCTGCGACCTCTGGATTCGTAGTCGAGCGTCTCACCACTCAACACGGAGGTCGTCAGAGAGACACGTTTTATGGCTGATTCACACCAACGTCAGGTTCCGCTCAGTGCCGATATTGTTCCGCAAGAAAACTTATTGATATGGTATGAATATCAATCAAGGGTATAACAATTTGTGTGGCAGTACATCCTTCTTCTCACCCTTGTGAAATTTAACTACTTATTTAGTTAAATAATTATTTTTAAGTGTAAAAATATTTTTGTTAATTATTAATTATTAAAATTTTTATTTAGTGATAAAAAAAAATGATTTAAAAAAAATAATAATCTGCGTTGTAAATATTTTTACACTTCAAAATAATAATTTAACTAAAAAAGTAGTTAAATATCACAAGGGTGGGCAGAAGGATATGCTGCCACACAAATTTGTCTTGGCACATACTCCTTGATTGATATTCATACCATATCAATAAGTTTTCTTGCGGAACAATATCGGCACTGAGCGGAACCGGACGTTGGTGTGAATTAGCCTTTAGTATTGTACAGTTGTGGAAAGTGATTTATTTGTAGAAAGAGCCATTTGTCTTATATTCCCACGAGTGAATAAGACATTTTCTCAGTTTAAACAACATTAATCAAATTGAGGTTATCACGAATAAGGAAATAATAATCTAAAAAGCTCAAAGCTCGTAGGCTATGCTACAAATTTTCAGAACTATCAACGAAAACAACCTATATTTCAACGGTAAATTATTGACAATACATGTTTTCAAACATTATACAGTTTCTAATTGTATCCGTTATAGTATATTGTGATGGTATAGTGGCTATACCATCACAATCATCAAATTTTATTATAAATATTTCTAAAGTTATTCAAATATCATCGAATTTGTTAAAAAAAACTTTATATGTAGATAATTTAACAAAACAAATTTATAACTTTTTTTCACTTATTTTGATAAAAAAAATCATTAAAATGGAATTCCAGTACGAGTTAACAGTTACATAATTATAAATTATTTGTAGATAATAACAAGAAAGTGTATTTATGTAATTGCTACTTCCATGTTGAAAACTAACTAACTTACCATTACGCCGTTTCCCCGCAGGAGTAGGCAAAGAGGACGGACCGCCATATAACTCTGTCTCGGCACACACTCCTTGCTTCATTCACATTCATACATTGACTGATACATACTCTTCTGTTATTCTGAATCTTCAAATGACCCGATTCAAGTATTTGATTTACTTGATCGTGCCATGTCTTCCTCGGGCGTCCTCGACTTCTTATTCCATTCACTTTCGCATCGTATATTACTTTCACACTCCTTTCTTCGTTCATTCGCTCTAGATGCCCAAACCATCTAAGCGTCCCTTTCTTGATCCTATTCATCACGCTCACATCAGGCTTGCATTCTTTCAAAATTTCGAATACGGTCATACATGGTTTTGCGCACATACGTCTCAGGGATCTCATTTCCACAGCATTCAGTCTACTTTCATCCTTCCTCTGCCAGTTCCATGCCTCTATGCCATACATCAGGGTTGGGATAAGCACTTCATGCACATTTCTATTTCACATAATAGCAATGTTACTTTTTAAATGTGAATCACCGCATATACTGTTAAAGCTACTGTATATTTTCAGTAGAGAACTGAACGCAGTTGGTGTAATTTAAAAAAAAAATGTCCAAAGAAGCGAAGCTAGCATTCCACAATGGAGTGCTTATACCAACCCTGATGTATGGCAGTGGCAAAGGAAGGATGAAAGTAAACTAAATTCTGTAGAAATGAGATACCCTAGTTACGAAAGCTTAATGAATAGAATCAAGAAAGGAACGCTTAGATGGTTTGGACGTATAGATCAATGAACCCAGAAAGTAGTGTGAAGAAGAAGTCGGGGGCGCCCAAGGAAAACATGGCACGATTAATTGAATCATATACTTGAATCGGAACATGTGAAGAGTCAGAATAACAGAAGAGTATGTATGAGACGATGTATGAATGTGAATGAAGCGAGGAGTGTGTGCCAAGACAGAGTTGGGTGGCTATCCGTCCTCTTTTCCTACCACTGCTGGGAAACGGCGTAATGGTTAGTAAATTAGTTAGTTAGCGTATTTTCAAATAAAATTCGATGATAAATCGAACAAAGAGACGCTATCAACACAATACGTAAACAACATCAAATGAATCTTATTCACCTGCCGAGATATGTACTTATTAAGGTGCATTTTTTCCTTATTGTTTTTACATTTAATTCGCAAAAAAACTAACCGAACACTAATGCTAATTGCAGATTCCACCTCACGACGTTAGGCCCCAACGAGAGCGAAGGTGACTCGGGGGCAACGACTCGCCTCTCCGACTCGGAAACGCCGGAAATGATTGAGATTAAGACGCCGAAGAATGTTTTCCGTCCGGCCTTCCTCACGGTGACCAACCTGGACCTCCCTCCGTCCCTCCCCGCCGCCGAGCCCAACACGTGGTCCCGGCGGAAGGCCAGATACAAGACTGTGCCCAAACACTGCTCGGGCCATATGCACAGAATGTTCGTGAAGAACAGTGCGGAGGCAGAGGAGCCGTACTCCCGCTCCTCGAGCCGCGCCTCCACGGAATACGAACACTACAACTTCGAGGAATACATTGGACTCGACATCAAAGACGACTCGTCTGACATTTCTCTGTTTCAGAACGACGGAATGCCTAGACTCTCGCGCCTCCGAGAAGAGTCATCCAACAATAACGACTCGCTGTTCTTGAACATGAATGAAGTCGCGCCACCTGTCAAGCCAGACTCAACAGTAAACAAAAAGAGAGATATTACACACAAGAGTGTGACAAAAGTCCAACAAAAAGAAGACGTTCAAAATAATCGAATCACAGTCCCGTTAAGTCACAAGAAGGAGCGGAGAAAAAGCATCAACCTCTCCAGAATACCTAGCCCTGAAACCGTGCAAGTTATTAGGATAGACGTAATAACTGGGTACCCAGTTGACAGCGAATCGGTGCTTTCCGAGGTGACTGACAGCGACGCCCTCAACTCGGAAAACACCTCGCAGCTGAACTTCGACGGGAACGAGGGCAAGTCAGACCTCAGCCGGATAGCCGAACAAAGCTACCAGTCGTGGAAAAACACCTTCGAGGATGTTAATTACGTGAAGGTTTCGGAGGTGAAGAACTCGTGCTCTCTGCTGAATTGTAAATCTCTGAGTCTGTCCAATCGCAATTGAGTATATTCAGTGACGTTGCTTTCTTAACGCTGCTTTCACAAATAGTGATATTTTAATACTGATTACTCTATTCGTCTTTATTGCTACCAGGCGCCAGGCTTTATAAAATATAGTAAAATAAATCGTTTTTATAAAATTAGTTAGAAATATTTATTTTTGTTTTTACGGTCGAAACGCTGGACGGATACAAGTGTATCTTTGTCTTAGTTCAACACATAATCCCAAAGAGCGAGAACTATAACACCAATTTGAAAGAAAACTGATTTTGTCAGTAAACGTCAAACCTATCGACTCTCAGGCCCCTGATAGTCCAATGAAATTGATTATCTCTTCAAGTATTTCAATATTTAGAAATTTTTGATTTATTTCACCAGAAGTAAGTAAAAATTGGCCATACTTAGATCACGCGGACATGCTTGCAAGATACGTCTATTGGTTCATTTCTTCTGTGTAGTTTTGTAGAGTCCCAACCGTCTAGAGCCAGTGAGACCATGGCATCCCCAATCGGGGTATGTTGTGAGGCTGAAGGTAGTAAGGAGGGGAATAAGATGGGAAAGAGGAAGGTTGGGAAGTACCTAGCTATTCAGATCTAGTGACTAAACCCGGCTAAATCCATTTCAAGCTGTGCTTAAAAGTTTTTTTTCCAGTTGGTAAACTTAAATAAAGATAAATTACTTTTTTGGTATGTACATATGCACTACAGCAACCAAAAAAATCATTTAATGTCATTACATTTACTAACGTATTGAGATTTTTCCAACTTTAAACGGAATTAGTTTGAGGTGCTTTTTTAGAATTTACCCGACGTCATTTCGAAAAACCTTCCATGAAATTATCAACGTATTTCCAAACTCTTTTATGGTAAATTTCTCTGTTGTTTACAGGTTCGGCCAAATGTCAAGAACACGATATTAGTCCAATCAGAGCAAAAAATGCATTTCATTGAACTATGTAGACTTTTACCTTAACATTGAATACTATACGCGATTTGTTTATTTAGTGTGCGTTTGGCTTTGGCTCTATTGTTAATGTTTGCACAGGTATTGAAAATCGAGCGAATTTATATTGGGTAAAAATTCGTGGTGTTTTTTTATAAAATTGGTTGAACCCGCCCAAAATAATATCGAAGAATGTTAGTTTTATACTTTCGTAGAAAGCAACCACATTGTGGTTTGACATATTTAATGGAAATGAAATAATAACTTTGTATAATCATTAAATTATTAATCAGTTTAACTTTGTACCCTTAGGTGCTTAGGCTGAGCAAAACCGGTCGGACATAAAAATTTAAACAAAATCTGTGGTCTTACTCAAAGTTATTAATTTATTTTCGTTAATGTTAGTTTTCCTTTATTGATAGTCCGTTTTCATGAGCGTACAATAAACACAGATATACATATAATTTATGCTAAACCAAAAATACATAATTATGTCACTAAAATTACATCTGTCGAAAATCACCATTGCAGTAGAAAGTATGAAAGCTAAAGGCTTATGCATCAAACCCTTACAGATTATCAAAATTACCCGTGCAGGCGGACAAAAGATGAACTAATGATCATTCCCATAAAATCAGCTGTAGTGATGCCCCGAACAATGCAGATAAATTATGTGTGCTAAAGGAAGAACGAAATGAGTAAAAAAAAGCTTTTAGTTAAGTTTGCAGAATTGTTCCTTAGATACATATCTAGCAATAAAAAATAAGATGAGTCAGAAAATAAAATAGTGTGCTATTATTTTTTGATAAAGGACATTTGACATGATTAGATAGTTTTGGCTACCCTGAATATCTGCGTTTATTGACTCATTTCATTCTTCCTTGCCACCATGGAGTTTGTTAATCTGCATTTGTTACGATTTCAGATGTTCTTAATTTAAATATTTTTTTTATTATTTCGCGAATGAAATAACTATGAATTTTTTTTTTGCTTTAAGGTTGCGTGTTAATATAAGTGTTTATTTTTGTTGCAAGATCTTATATTTTATCCTTGTATGTAAAAGAGCCTGAATTTATTTAGCAGCTGCGGTTGCATTGCCAGACATAAATAATCACCCACTTTGATTGATTCTCAAATAATTGCATCTCGGCAAATGCAGCTCCGATGCACCTTTGAGCGGCGGCGCAACCTGCACTCTGTGTTGTTCATCTTGACCTTTAGTTTTAAATTTATATTAAATTATGTACCTACACTTAACACCTAATAATAAAATGCGCTTTGTTTTCGAGATAATGCTGTTTTTAACTATTTTCAGGTTTACTATAAATATTGTAATTTTGATTCAATCCAAATATTTTTATTTTTTTTTATTTAAACAACATTTTGATGGGAGAGTAGTTATTTGACAACGCCCTGGAGAGAGCTGAGAGTTTATAAAAAAAATGAAATCAATACATTGCAGACATTTTAAGAGTTTAATATTGGACAACAACCCCATTTTTGTCAAATATTATTTTTAGATGTGGTTATTCCTGTTTTAATTTAATTGAATTTTGGTGAAGAATATTAATTTCATGGCCTAATAATATTTAAAAATGGAAATTTAACTTATTTTAACCAGAAATACATCACAAAACTTTCTCCTCGTTCTTACATAACTAACTATATGATGTATTTAGTCGATGGACATAACCCATTAAATAATTTTGCAAAAAACTTACTTCTATATACTTCTCAACTACTGGAAAAATAGCTTAGTGGGTCAACGACAGCCTGAGGTAAAACGCTCGACTAAGAATCTAAAGGTGGCGGGTTCAAGCCCAACGTGCGCAAATTACTTTTATTTAATAAATATGTGTCATGACACATTTAATTCATATAAAATAATGGCATGTTCCAGAGTGGTAGATACAAGTATCGCTCTAGTAAAAAACCACCATTCTCAATTAAAACGTTGCTTGAAATGGCTTTAGACGTGCTTGGTGACCAGATCTGAATAGCCAAGTACTTCCAACCTTCCTCTTCCCCGTTTTCTTTCCCTCCCCACCACCTCCAGCCTCAAAACATACCCCAATTGGGGATGCTATGGTTTCACTGATTTTAGACGGTTGGGAGCAGTTGAGACTCTTGTGCGGTATTCACTGTGATTTATTTTTTTAATGCCTTCAGACAAAAGATCATTTTAGTAACCTCTGAAAATTCTTATTTTGACAGATTTCTGATGATATCTGATTATTATGTTCAGCTTGTTAATTTCGAAAACTCAGTTTAAGGTTTCAATTTTTTTAAACCGTACATATTCACAAAAGAAATTAAAATAACCACATATTCCGCAAAAGATCAAAACCAAGCAAATAAAATAATAATAATAATATCGTCACCGGAAGGGCAGAAGGGCTAATGCGCCATTTTGGGAAGTTTACGCCAAAGCACTTAGTTTTTTTTTGTTTTACAAAAAAAAAGTTAACTCAATGCTCTAACTAAGTTACCTGAAGCGACAAAAAGCCAAAAAAGTCTCAAAGTTGTCGTTAGTGTCAAGCCTTCCCTCAAATGGTAAATATATTTTATATGGCCGAAGAAAATCTTCAGAATCAAACGAGAGCCAGAGAATTCGACGTAGAAAAAAACACTTAACTATTTTTTTTACCAAAGTGTCGCTTCAGTCCTTTTGCCTTTCCAGCGACGAAATGTTTATCAGTCTAGGATTTTCGGAGCTTTGATTTTTAACTGAATTGCCTCAGTAAATAACAATATTATCGAAAACAGATTTTGAATTTCAAGGAGTAGATTTGTTTTTCACATATATTCAAAGATTATGTTTAAAAAATGCAACCAAGACGCTGACAGGTGGAATAAGACATCGTTTTCGGTGTAGGAACCAAAATCCAAATTTTCAAGGAAATAGCTAAAGTTATCGACATAATGGCTGATCTATACTCATGCAATATAAATCCAGTTTACTTGATTCTGAAGGCATACGAATAAATAATATATTTCACAAAAGAGGTCCTTTCTTACCTTCACTGCGCAGGAGGGGCAGAATGGGAATGACCTGGGGTTGGATCATCCTTCTCCGTAAATACAAAATACCAGCAATATTAACTTCTGAAGAATCGAAACGTCTCCACGGCGACAGGCTGATACAAAATTAAACCTCTGCGCGATGCAAGGTTGACCCTTATCACTCGAGAAAAAAATCATATTCCAGCAACTTTTTTCCAGGATTTTTTCAGCAAAAATATGAGATATTCTTAGAAAATTAGAACAAAATATTTTTTGGAAAGGTAGCAAATAAGAAAGCTTATTTATGTTTACAAATATATATTTACTATAGAAAATTAGTATTTACAAAAGAAAAAACGGCTTATTTTAGTTTTTATAATTCCTTAAAGTATGGTATTTTTCAAACCAATCACCCAAATGCGTCCTCGGTTTTCCAGGACAAGTGTCACAATACTCGCTGGTCTCCCGTCTCCCGCCTTTTACTGCCCTTTTTGAGCAAACCACACAGTCCCTCTTAGGACCTTTCTTTAAAATGTGCAGTTTTCCATTGAGCCTGGTCTCTGATGGAGTGGAAGGAGATGGCCGAGGCTCTTTGTACTCACCCACTAACTGATCAACCGAAACTTTTATTTACTTTAAATGGCTTAATGGTTTTTCGTTATTTTTCTTTTTTCTGGATTTATACAAGATATACAAATTTATGGAACATATCTTCATCCCCCAAAAAAAAAGTTTGCGCCACCATTTACATCTTCCTCTTGTATATCTACGTCGGAAGCACTTGAACTGCCACTTGTGTCCAAAACACGCATTTTTTTCTTCTATTACCACTTAACTCACTTTCACTATCTGAACTGTCATGTTGCATTGAAATATCGCCGGTACAGTCACTTTCACATTCAAAAACAAAGTCATCATCAGTAATTTCGTCTTCATACATGTTTACTATGGAGTAAAAAAATATTTGAATAAATAACTGCGTAGTAATTGTTAAAAACAAAAAAAATGTAGCACAATACACAAGCATTCAGTAGCAGGTACTAGACGCAACTAACTGTAAACATGAAGAAACCTGTACGTGCACCCTTGGATTTTGTAAACAATAAAATGTATGACTATTGTTCATGGCGCCGCTGCGGCGCCTAACGAGTGAAATTAATAATTTATATGGCGTCGTAGCGGCGCCTCTCGAGTGATAAGGGTTAATTATTGAACAGTCGCGATCGGTCTCGATCGGAGTTATTTTCTTCGGAATTTTTTGAGTTGACAAAATTACTTATGAATTTGCGTTTGAATTGTTTATAGACGATTTTCTCAGCAGAGTGGTAAGTTGCTTGACGCTGGGCCAGACGCCTTGGAGGCTTTTACATTTAATACATTTTGAATTGTACACAGGAGTAGAATACATGAGAAGTACGAGTATGTAACATTAAGCCAAAGGTTTAAAAATAAGTTAGTTTGTGCAATGCAAGTGTATAATTACAGCGTTTTGTGTTATATTATATTTTTTATTTGTTACATACATTTTTTGAAAAGAAAAGATTAAGAACAATAAGTTTTTTTTATAAACATTCAGTAAAAAGAAAAAAAAACACTAAAATGAAAAAAGGAATAAAAACAATTGAAAAAACAAAAGTATAACAAAAAAATCATAATAAATATAGATACTTATTTATTTATTTATTTATTTATTTGGAACATTTGACAGAGTGACAACATTGCATACATACTGACAGATACAAAATAAATGGTAGGTCATCAATCCATTTCCAAAATGTTCACATCATGCAATTAGAAATACACTGAATTACACTAATAAAAACAATAGAAAAATAAAGAAAACAACCGTTTATAAAAAGAAATATCAACACATGCTTAAATTTAGGAAAAAAAAAATATTATAACACATAAAATTATCTTAATAAGTTGTATTTGTGTGTACCTTTTTCTGTTTATGTTTTAATTAAAAAATAGTATTTAAGATTTGATTAAACCTAAAAAGGTGAGTTGCAGAATATATCAATTTCGTTAATCATACCATGTTCGTTAATCTTGCCACTACAGTGGATGTTATACAGTCGACACATTCGCATAAGAGGGTTGGGAGAAGGTTAAATTAGTTTTTTTTGAAAGGAATGTAAAAAGTTTCGGGGTTTCTTAAATGACGGGGATTAGTATTAAATTTAATTGTGGATAAAATGGAAGATTCTACGTGGTTATTTATAATTTTGTAAAGAAATTTGACGTCATTTTTGTCTCGACGTTCTTTCAATGTTTCAATTTTAAAATATTCCAAACGCTTCTGATAGTCGTCAAGCAAAGTGGACAATCCAGCTCTATAAGACAATGCTCGGACTAGTTTCATTTGAACGGATTCGATCCTCATTTTGTGAATTTCGTAAATTGGACTCCAAACTACGGAACCAAACTCAAGAATGCTGCGAATTATAGATGTGTATAAATATTTGAGAGACATTGGGTTTTTGAATGGTTTAGTGACTCGATACGGAAATCCAAGAAGACGATATGCCTTAGACACTATGTTTTCAACGTGAAAAATTAAAATTAAGTTTGCTGTCGAATTCAACTCCGAGGTCTCGAACATTGGTAACACAATCAAGTGTGATGTCATCAATTTTATATTCGAACGCTATTTGAGAACGATTTCTAGTGAAGGTAATGGAGCAACATTTTTTTATATTTAAAGACATTTTTGTTTAGAGAGCACCAGGAAGATATTGATTTTAAATCGTTTTTGAAGCAATACACAATCATTTAGGGATTCGATTGGGCGAAATACTTTTTAAATCATCTGCATATAGTAGATAGCTGGATTTTAGACAGTTGGGAAGGTCATTTATAAATATCAAGAACAAGAGTGGGCCAAGATTAGATCCTTGGGGAACGCCGGAAGTAACTAAAGTGGGAGTTGATGTAAAGCCATTTAATACTACCAGTTGACTCCGGTACGAGATGTAGGATTCTAGCCATCTAAGTAAATCTCCATGAATACCTAGTAATTTAAGTTTGGTAAGAAGGATACGGTGGTCAACGGTGTCAAAGGCTTTACGGAAATCTGTATAAATTGCGTCAACCTGCACCCGGTACTCAAGTGATTGATATATTATATTTGTATATTCAAGAAGGTTAGTTGTTATTGATTTTTTTCGGGATAAATCCGTGTTGCTGTGGACAAATAATGGTTTTGAAAATGATGAAATATATGTTTATAAACTAAGGATTCTAAAACTTTTCCAAAACATGACAAGATACTGATAGGGCGGTAGTTTGAGACGTCATTTGTGTTACCTGATTTGAAAATTGGAGTAATATGAGCTATTTTCCATATTTCGGGAAATGTCCCGGACTTTAGAGATTGGTTATAGATTATGTGTAAAGGGTGAGCGAGGTTAGAAGAACAATTTTTAATAAATAACGGCGCAATGTTATCCGGACCGCTGCCCTTGTTACCATCTAGCTTAATGAGAGAAGCGGCAACTTCATTTAATTGAATTTTGATTTGACATAAAGATGAATTGTTTTCAACAATCTTGTGCACAGAAGAGTCATAAGAATTTATAATTGGGGAAAATACGGATCCAAAATACGTTGAAAACAGTTCAGCTACTTCTTGACCGCCGGATGCTTTAACCGTATTGTGGTAAACAGTACTGGGTAAAAGTATTAGTTAGCCTTTTTCGATTTGGTATAAGACCAGAAGTATTTGATGTTAGTGGGAATGGATTCCTCGACAGAGGCCAAATATAATCTGTAAAGTTCCTTCGTCAATCTTTTGAACGAGAACGTAGTAGTGCAAAGGTGTTGTAGTCTCTGGGATTGCCAAATTTTTTTTTGAATTTCAGTCTAAATTTGTCCTTTTCTTTTTAGGAGTTTTATAAGTGAACTGTTAAACCACGGCGGATAGCTTTTTGTGTTTGGTTTTTTAATCGGTGTATATTTGATGATTATTTCCCATAATTTATTATATAATAAAGTTAAACTAGTATTAACAATCAAACCATGAAGATAATTCCAATCCATAGTGGACAAATCAGAATTGCAGGCATCAAAGTTGCATTTATAGAAGTTAAATTTTACAGCGTCAGTATAATTATGTTTTAGGAAAGTAGGGTGAGAAAACGATATATTTATTTCGAGTGGGGGATGATGGTCATCTTTGCGGGATAAAGCTGGTGCGGAACTTAACTTCACGTCAGGAGGGCCATAATCAGCATTTTCAAAAGACCAGGACAGCGAGGAAACATTAAAATCACCAACAATCAGATTACGTTCGTTTGCTTTGCTTTCAAAGCATACTTTTTGACATCTTTCTGAGAAGAGATCGAATGAATGTAGATCCATGTAAGTAGGCAAGTAAACTACACAGATATTTATGACAGATTTATCAAACTCAGTTCCAAATGACACCCAAAGATCTTCAACGGCTGTTTTCGGTAAGGTATTATTTAAATAAGGGTTGAATTTTTTATGGATGGCTATCAATACGCCTCCACCGTCAAGCTTTGCTGATGTTTGGGTATCGCGATCGCGTCGAAAAACACTATATCTGTTATCAAACATTTCTTCACTATTAATCGATGAATTGAGCCAAGTCTCGGTTAAACAGATAACGTCATACCTGTTTTATAAAATTTCAAAACTTGTATACAATATAGACATAAATAAAATCCCACATAGGTAAATCCAGTGCGTAGGTATACTTGTGATCATTCAAATAGCAGTGAAAAACGACCTACCATGGAATGCACATAATTTTTATTTATATATATATACATGGCCTGTTCAAAAGAAAAGGTGAATTTTGAATTTTCGCGGGCTGGGTACATTCGATTGTCGATTTTTTTGTTGTTGTTATGTTGATACACATATGTTTATCATATTTTAGCATTATCAGCCATTTTGAATTAGTGGTTTGTTTTTGACAACTGGAAAGGTTAGTCACGTTTTTGTGTGTTGATTTTTTACTTTTAGTAGTTTAGTCTTTTAAATGGATCAAATAATATTTATTAAATTTTGCGTTAAAAATGGAATAAAGTGCTCCAACGCACTTAAAATTTTGACTATGGCATTCGGCGAGTCTCAAAAAAGTGTTTGCAGGCCTCGTATATATATATATTACTTCTACAAATCAACATTGATCAGATCTGAATAGCCAGGTACTTCCCAACCATCCTCTTCCCCATCTCCTTCCCGCTCCCTACTACCTTCATCTTTACAATATACCCCAATTGGGGATGCCATAGTTTCACTGGCTCCAGACGGTTGGGAGCAGTTGGGACTCTTGTGCGGTACTCTCTATAAAAGTGTTAAAAATATACATACAGGTGACCAAATCTTAATATGAAAGCTATGTTGGGTACTTGTCATATATCTCTCCCCCGCATTTGTCAATTTCACACCACACTCTAAAATTTGAAACATCATTGTCCGACCGGCTCCGGGCCGGCGGGGCTCTAGTGCGGTATCACACGAAAAAAACCGTTTTAATAAGGACAAAGTCGCGTTTGGTTTCGGATAGAGCGTTCGGCGGCGAGTCGCTTCGCATCCAGCGGCTCGTATAAAGCGGACTTTAGTGCGTGAATGAACTCGTTTGCGGTTAGCGAATTCACTTTCCGCGAAGCAGGGCTGCGGTTTTAGTCGGAAATTACTTCGGAGGCGCCAAGCGGAGATCCAGGAGGGAGAATTGTGAGAACCTCACTTCGGTCTGAACTCGGATCTCAACGAATTATTGACATTTACCTGCCTCTTAAGGATAATTATTACATAAGAGTATATAGAGTAGTATCTATCGAAGGCAGTGTAGTCAGTTTTTGATGATTTTTACCGGAATCGGCAGACCTGGGCGTGGCTAAGACTAAGGTTAGGCTATTTATACACCCATTCATACCACATATCGACATCATGTTTTTGTTTATTCTTACAACCACTCTTTAACAGTATTGTTTTCAACAAAAATATAGCATATAACTTAAAAAAACCGTTTAGTTGTGTCAATTTTAGTGGCATAATAAAAAATGTGGGCGGGATTCCCGCGGTGACCCAGGAGCCCAAAATCATCTTGACAGTACATAGAAGCGGTGTATTATATTTGTTGTCTCTTTTTCTCTCATGGTGTACGACGTAAAACCCGGAGAAAGGGATTTATCGCAAGTTTGTATAGGTTGGGTAAGAATAATTAGCTCTCTCTCCATACATTGTTACTCCAAGATTATTACATAAGAAGAAAATTAAAATAAACATATTTGTCGCAATAAGCATCCCTTTCTCAATTTTATTTGTTTTTTTTTTAAATATAGTGAATACCGCACAAGAGTCCCAACCGTCTAGAGCCAGTGAGACTCTGGCATCCCCGATTGGGATATGCTGCGAGGGTGAAGGTAGTTACGAAAAATGATGATACTGACGGCCTCCATGCTCGAGTGGTAAGACGCTACCAATCCAAAGGTCAAACCCGGCTTGCCCAAATAACTTTTGTTTAATTAATATGTGTCATAACATATTTAACTCATATAAAATAATGAAGAGTATATTTGCGACCCGTTCCAGAGTGGTAGACACTCTTAGTATCACCCTGGTGAAAGACCACCATTTAAAATCATATCGTTGCTTGAAATGACTTTAGCCGTGTTTGGTGACCAGATTTTAATAGCCAGGTACTTCCCAACCTTCTTATTTCCTATCCCCTTCCCCTCTGCACTATCTTAAGCCTCACAATAGTGCCCATCTGATTCCTCTCACAAGTGGGGGGGGGAATCAGATGGGGAAGAGAAAAGTTTAAGGTACCTGGCTATTCATATCTAGTCACTAAACACGGTTAAAGCCATTTCAATCATCGTTTCGATTCTAAATGGTGGTCCTGCCACTCTGGGACGTGCCGCATATATACTACATATTATTTTATGTGTAAAAACGCGTCGGATTTCCACCCGGGCGTTGTGAGTTTAATTCCTCTGCTAGTGCTTTATCATTGCGCAAACAACATTTTCCGATCCTTATATTCAATTGGGGTTTCCATGGCTCCACTCACAACGGACAGATAGGAATAATCGGAACTGAAAAAAAACGTACTTTCAATTTCTGAAAACCGTTTTTCATTTGACCTCCGGATGCAATTTTTATAATCGAATGAAGCCTTATCAAGGCTTTTCAAGCAACCAACCCCACATGGAACTTAATAGCACATGCTCTTTTTCCGAGAATTGTTTTTGTGGTTAGTCAATAGTGTGTAAGTTAATAATGGGTGTTTAAAGTAAAGCGGAAAACTTGGAAGGGGTAAGGAATGACGATGGACCGGATGGCAATGTGTTGTGATATTATTTATAGCCTCGGTTGATCGACCTTAATGGGGCCTTAGTACTTAATCTTCAGGAGTCAAAAATGCTGAACCTTTTAATTATATGGGTGGGAATTTAACAACATCGGTTATATGATTATTGCCATATCGTCGCTGGATAGGAAAAAGGGCTCAAGCGACACTTTGGTCAAAAATGAGTTAAATATGCAATTTTGATCAGTTCTTTTTTCTTCGTCGAATGCTCTGACTCTCGTTTGATTTTGAAGACTTTGTGGCGCTTCAGCCATCAAAAATATATTTATAATTTCGGAGAAGGCTTGCTTTTTGTCGTTTCAAGTAACTCAGTAAGAACACAGAGTTTCCTGAGTTAACTTTTTTTCAAAGTTTAATCATGTGCTGAACAATTTTTGTAAACCAAATAAACTTTAAAGTTTTCTGGTAAAAAAATCTCAAAATGGCGCTTCAGCCCTTTTACCTTTCCGGCGACGATATGATACTGAACGATTAAATCGAGCGTTGCCTCGAAATTATTTATTTATTACATATCGAGGGTTTAGGATCACAGGAGCCTATCTAATATACAAATAATAAAATAATAATAATAAAAGTTTACCTCCAGAAGGAATGCAGGAGTAGCGCAATGCAATACATTCCATATATATATAACTGACATAGATACGCTCCTGTGATTCTAGGCCCCCGATGTATATGTATATAAATATATCGTTTTTTGGTCAAAGGCATTATTCCACATTTTTTGCAAAAAATTTAGACTTTAGTGATAACATAACAGTCATGTTTGACACCTAATCATAATTTGATCATATACTGAAACTGGCCGAGAAACAATGGTTATCGGGGGTAATTGATTGAAACAGTTGTGGTATAAAATCATAATGGCATTAATCATCGATTTGTGGTGGTTCAAAATGTGACAGTGGTTCAAACCACTAGGCCTAAGTTTGATTGCAAAAAATGTGGAAAAACGCCTTTGACCTAAACACAGTCGATGTACATATTTTTTAAATTTATTTATTGGTTGTTTTGGAATGTGGGGAGGTTGGCGCATTCCCACACACCACATGAACTATTATTTCCCTCAAGGCCTCCCGTGTGGAGTTATTGTAAAAAAACATACAAAAATAATAAGTAAGCAAAATGAAAACAAAAAGACAAAAGTTAAATTAAATTAATTAAGCTTGATGGTACTGCGAAAATAGCTTTTCAGCTGTCGTAAAGATCGTTGTGAAATAAAAAGTTCAGAGGCGAATAGTTATGAACTCAAACGAACAGCCTCCGGATCCATGACAGCTCTCGTACAGATACGCCGCAGAGTTCATCGTGGGTCTTATCTTTCAAGCGAACTCAGCCACATTTATTATTTTTAAAATAATAACGAAATTGTAATACCGAAAAAAACAATAAAAATATATTTATCCGAGAAATTTATAATATGTAAGGTATGGTGTATTTATATTTTTATTGATTTTTTTTATTATATTCGCTCTAGTACACTTTTACATATAAAGGTACATTTCTTTTTTTAATTATATACGCCCTCATGGGCTTTAATATAACATAAGATATAAAATAACAGTGACATAAAAAATAACAATGATTAGCACCCAAAAACATGATGAAATTGATAGAAATATTATCATGCAAATTAACACTAGTGTTTTTGAAAGAGGTATGCTATTATAGCCTTCTTGTAACTAGATTCAGTGCAGTTGAATATATCTACTATTTCAGCGATAGAATTACTCACTGTGTGCAATCTAGGTACAAGCGAGTATTTAAATGACTCAGTCCTGATATTGTTGTTACATTTAAAAATAATTTTGGATCGAGTGGTTCTGTTAGGTACAAAGAAGGTAATTAAGCTAAGTAAATCAGGGCTGTCTAAAATACCAACAGGTATATAAGTTTAAAAAAACTCTCACGAAAAATATGAATGAGTAGTGAACATAAGTATTCCATACACTGTATCTGTTCGGTTACATTTAATTGATTGAAGATATGTGATATTAGAGTCTTCTTGTATGTATATTCCGTGCAGTTAACCTTTATGTGACTGAAAGGGTACCCGGGTACCCATTTCGGTTTTCAACATTGATTTTTTTAATGTTCCAGTAAATCTGACCGGCTGAAACTTCCTGATTTCTCCATAATAGTGAAAAAGAACAATTGAACATAACCTTTGGGTATGTGGAGGGTGGTATGTTAGCGGAAAACGAATTAGTATAATTTACAACTTCTGATGACTGAAAGAGTACCCGGGTACCCACATGTATTTTACATGATTTTTTTAAACCTGTCCGTATTTATTAATCTTTTTACCTTATTTTAAATGATAAATATGATGTACAATTGTGTTTATAGTAGATCACCTATATCCTTAATACTATTTTTAATCACCTATTTAATTAAAAATCCCATAGATGGTACTGGGTGAAATTAAATGATTGCCTATAAAAAAAACCTTCATATCAATTTTAAAAGGATGCAATTTTCTTCAGCCACATAAGCGTTAAATACATCAGCCACCTCTGTGTACGTATTACCACCTTCATGCACTCTAGGTACAAGCGAGTTTTTGAAAGACTCAGTCCTGATATCGTGGCGCTTTCGCAGCTGCCTGACGTTTTTTAGTCTTTCTCGTTATTTTTCGCCAAATAACTAGGATATTTCACAAATTACTTCTTTAAAATTACACTAAAATTACCGTTGTTGTGTATAGGTTTTGTGAAAAAACTCTTAATAATTTTAAAGTGACTAGTTTCGACGTAATTTCGATTTTTAAGAAAATATTTTAATCTTTAAATATAACTAACTAACTAACTAACCATCACGCCGTTTCCCCGCAAGGGTAGGCAGAGAGGACGGACCGCCATACAACTCTGTCTTGGCACACACTTCTTGCTTCATTTACATTCATACATCGTCTCATACATACTCTTCTGTTATTCTGACTCTTCACACGACCCGATTCAAGTATTTGATTTACTTGATCGTGCCATGTCTTTCTCGGGCGTCCTCGACTTCTTCTTCCATTCAATTTCGCATCATATATTCTTTTCACACTCCTTTCTTCGTTCATTCGCTCTACGTGCCCAAACCATCTAAGCGTCCCTTTCTTAATCCTATCCATTACGCTCACATCAGCCTTGCATTCTTTCCGGATATCCACATTTGTAATACGGTCATACATGGTTTTACCGCACATCCGTCTCAAAGATCTCATTTCCACAGCATTCAGTCTACTTTCATCCTTCCTCTGCCAGTTCCATGCCTCACTGCCATACATCAGGGTTGGTATAAGCACTCCATTGTGGACTGCTAGCTTCGCTTCTTTGGACAATTTCTTATTTGCCCCAACAGCGTTCAGTCCTCCATTAATGGAGTTTCCTGCATTCACCCTTCTTTCAATATCCTTATCAGCCTTTCCGTCTCTTGTAAACATACTCCCTAAATACACGAACTCATCCACTTGCTCCAAGTATTCATCATTCACAACTATATTGCACGCTGTTCTCGTACTCTCTCTTTCAAACACCATCACTTTGGACTTACTTACATTCATCATCAACTCATTTTGCATACATACTTGGTTCATCCTAGACACGAGAAACTGTAGATCTTCCATACTGTCAGCAATCAGCACCGCATCATCCGCATACAATAGGCAACATACTTTCACATTGTTCATTTTCGCGCCCAAGCCCACACCTTTCAATTCTTGCATACAATTATCCATGTACAAATTGAACAACCACGGTGACATTACGCAGCCTTGTTTTACACCTTTTGTGATGTTAAACCACTTCGTAAAATCACCGTTCACTCTAACACATGCAACGCTTCCCTCGTACAAGGACGCGATTGCCTGTATAAGATTTGTGTTAACTCCATACATGGATAATACCTTCCACAATTTGTCCCTATCAACTCGATCATACGCCTTTTTGCAAATCGACAAAAGCACAGAAAAGTTTCTGGTTTTTTTTTGCCAAAAACTTCTCTGTAAGCATCCGCAATGAGAAAATTTGATCCATGCACCCCCTTCCACTCATGAAAGCACCTTGAATGTCCCAAATTTTGTCTTTTGTTTTCATTCTTACCCTTTCAATCAATATTCTACCATACAGCTTGCCAACTGAACTTAGTAAGCTTATAGCCCTATGGTTCCCACATTCCATGCGTGACCCTTTACCTTTGTACAGAGGCATGATCACAGCCCTTCTCCAATCTAATGGCGTGTAACCCTCCTCTAAACACTGGTTAAAAAGTTTGCACAGCCATGTGAGAACTACACGGCTATCTCCTTTAAAGTATTCAGCAGCGAGATTGTCGAATCCAACAGCTTTACCATTCTTCATGCATTTAATCGATCTTTTTATTTCATCCATGCTGATTTCGACAACATTTACTTCATCATCATTCATACCTGATTCGACACTGGGAACACTGTCGCTTGGGGTGCTTTCAAAAACCTCTTCGAAATATTTCATCCATCTTTCTTTTATTTCTTCCTCATTTGTCAACATTTTTCCATCTTTCGATTTTACAACTTTCACGCATCCGCTTTCTGGGCCGTTTCGGGACCTCTTGACCTCCTTCCAAAACAATTTAATGTTTTCTTGGAAGTGATTTGTCATTTTTATTCCCTCTTCTTCTTCCAGGCGTTTCTTTCGTTCTTTCACTCCAACACTTACTCTTTTCTTGCATTCCTTGTATACTTCTTTCGCTCGATCCCTCTCCGCGCTAGAAGCACTGCCAGTCGCTATCGAGATGTGTCCCTTCGACCGCCCGGGAACCGGCAGGGGGGCGGGGGAGTGCCGATCTCGACCGACTGTTCCCGAACGCGAACGAACCAGGCATCCAACAAATCACCCAAGTGACACCCTTACAGATGATAGCCAGATGACATTCGCCCACGTTGGTCTAAATCTGTTAGGGCGACCGCATTCCATCTTACATAAACATTACAATTTAACAAGATCTGTACAGCGCCCTTGAGGTGATTTTTCACAAAAACGGCGCTATAAAAATCATCCAAATATTAAATTAAATTAAATTATTAAATTAAATTAAATTATTAAATTAAATTAAATTATTAAATTAAATTATCAAATCAAATTAAATTAAATGAAATTATTAAATTAAATTAAATTATTGTTACCACTACATATAATTTTCGATCGAATAGTTCTTGTTGCTAAAGGCAATAAGTTCAGTAAATCAGGACTATCAAAAAAGAAAAGTCAAGTCAAGAATAACTCTTTGAACTGAAAGTGTTAGTTGGTTCAATTCTGTCATCGGGTATTTACAGTTTTCAGTGGGTAGATTGAGTTTATAGTTTATTCATTAAAATGATAATATAGTGCAAAAAATTAAATTATTTCTTGGTATTTTATTCTCAAGGAGTTTAAAAATAACTCAATCCGCGAAGGACAAAATTATAAAATTAAAATAAATAATATTTTTACAAAGACATACGAATTTTAAGAAAGGAGCGAAAAGCGAAAAAAACACATTAAAAAGAAACTCATAGGATTAGAGATTATGTAGAAAAGCATCATAATTACTATAAGACAGATATTCACACATATGTTACAGAGGTTTTACAGAAAGGATTTATCACTGATTAATAAAATTGTCGATAAAACATCCTTTAAGTGCTTTTGCCAATATGTTTTTGTTCGAAACTGAGTTTTAATTATTGGGGTTGAATAAGGTTTAATGCGTTGAATTGTGTATATGCAATGTATTGTAAGGAGTTAATTCCAAATTTAGTTGTGCTAGTACATGGCGATAAGTGTATTTGATTTTGTGATCGTGTTTTGTTCTGGTGTATGTCTGAATTAAAAGCTGGTTTGATGTAGGTGTGTGACGAGTGTTTAATTATTTGTAATATGGCAGTTGTAATGTTATATTTTGGCAAAATCGTAAAAGTAAAAATATATCCAAGAAATTCGTGTTGAATTTTTTCGATGGAGTCGGTGTGGATTTCATAGTTAGGGGACCAAACAGAAGAATTATATTCAACTTAACTACGGATTCATATAGGCATACAATAAGTACCATTTTAAATAAATAATTTATATGATTGATGACGTTATTTGGTTTTGATGATTGAGTGAAAAAAAAAGATGAAGAAACTTTAAAGCTTTTATGCTTATAATATATTTTTAATATTAATTATCAAAATAATATCAATAATTTTCAACGTAATATGAAACAGAAAAAGCCAAAAGGTTAAAGAATAACGGTCACAACCGAGACTCGAACATGAAACCTCTACTCTATCCGGGGGTAATGCCTCTGCCAATTCAGCTACCGAGACCTTATTAGAAACCGGCATTTTAGTCGATCTCAAATTTAATTTTAAAATTATTGATATTATTTTTCGGTCGCGATTGTTTTTCTTATACTTTCTGGCTTTTTCTGTTTCATATATACTTTAAAGATTATTGATATTATTTCAATCATTATTATCAAAAATATTTCATGAAAATTTGTGCGGCTTTTTAATAACCTTTCTGTGTATAGATTCGCGTTAATGATTCCAGAAATGGGCGGTGCTGCCCCCAAAGAGGCGCTGGGAGCACTTCGGGGGGCATATAAAAAAACATGGGCGGTAGGGGGCGGTAGAAGCCGTGCTAACTGCTCGTAACTAGAGTACCTTCGTATTTGGTTTTATTGTATTCTAATTGGAGATCAACGGAAAAATCTTGTAATATGGAGTTGCCAAAACTATTTTTCTTAATATTTTAACATTTTTGTTTTTATTTTATTTATTTTTACAACACCACACAGGAGGCCTTGAGGGAAATAATTTCCCTCAGGGCCAATGTCATCCTTGTTGATGCTGTGTGAATGTTTTTTTTGAGGAAAAGAAGGAGCAAACCTGGGTCTTGAAGAGGCCCATGTTGAAGGAGGGAGGAAACACAGAGGCCGGCAAATCGTTCCATAGCCGAGTTGTTGAACTTAAGAACGAGTCGTAAAAGCGACCCGTTCTCATGTATTGAATTTCAACCGTGTGAAAATGTTGGACTATAGTGATACCGCATAAGAGCCCAACTGCTCCCAGCCATCTGGGACTATGGCACCCCCAATTGGGGTATTTTCTGAGGCTGAAGGTAGTGGGGAGGAGAGGGAGATGGGGAAGAGGAAGGTTTATTAGTATCCGGCTATTCAAATCTGGTAACCAAATATGGCTAAAGCCATTTCCAACGTTCCGATTCTGAATGATGGTATTTCACATGGGCGATACTTTAAGTATGTACCACTCTGGTACCTAATGTTTTCTGCACTAAGTAAATGAACAATTAAACAAAGGTAGGTACCACCTAATCAAGCGTGCCGATGACACGATTATGGAGGTATTCGATCAATGCGGTGAGAATTGCTTCATTCGTGGTAATTTTTTATCACAATTTCACGAGCGAAGCATTCAAATCACCTAAATTTTGCTGGCAGATGAAAATAATTACTTCAATCTTTTTTTTTTTTAAGAATAATTGTACATTAGTAACATATTTATTTTAGTAGTATATTAGCCATTGGCTGGAAAAAATGTACCGAAGTCATCCATAATTAAGATGGGCTGATGACATATGAGTACATTTTTTTAAAATTTTTTTTTCTTTCTTTTTATAACTTTTTTTCTTCCTTTTTACTTTTGTGCACAACCTAAGCAATATCTATAAAACGCAACCTCTTTGTAATAACTTTGTTCTAATTTTCATTTATTTTCATCTTTCATTTCTTTTCTTCTTTTTCCTTTTATTACTTTTTTATTTTATTTTTATTAATTTATGTACTCTACGTCTGTCTCGACACAGGAATATCCTAGTGAGACAGACATGGACTAAACCCATGTTTTTTTTAAATATGTTAACAAGAATAAATAAATAAAACTGCCGGCCCTTTTGAAAGATGTGGCAGCGGAAGATGCCATAGTTCACGGCATCGAAATCTACGTGACTGGTACGAATGCAGTTCAGTGAGGTGAAGATTGATAGCCAACCTCCAATAAGACAGGGTACCAGAAGTTGAAGAACGTATAAACTATTATTAAAATATATGGGAATATAAAAAAAAGAGATAATAGCCAATGGACCATCCATGCGTATCAATAAAATTAATTTAGTTTAATACACCTGCACGTTTTTTAGAAACAGAACAAAGAAAATATTATAATAATCTCAGATAGGTACCTACCACCGAGCTGTCTTCGATCACCTGCCGACCTGAGCGTACACGAGCAACAGATAATGAGTCATGTGCCAAAAAAAAAAAAACAAAATGTCGGATGTTTTCGCAAATGTTGTATGTAGATGTAACAATCATAAATCGTGAGTGGGAGTTCTCCGCTACCACCGAACAGATAATCTCCAGAAGTGATACCTACACCGAATTTAAATGTAACTGATTGATTGATTAATGAAATTAAATAATAACTTTGTATAAGACCACAGATTTGATTTGATTTTTTATGACCGATCGGTTTCGTTTAGACTAATCATCATCAGGGTACAAAATTAAATAAAACAAACAATACAAAGTGTGCGGTTACATACACTCATCTATATACAGAAGGAGAAAATAATATAAAATAAAATAAAAGAACAGTGAGAAAAAAAATAGAATTACCATTAAATTATAAAAAAGGACCAGAGAGAAATAAACAGATAATATGAAATGAAAGAGGTAAAACGTCAACTGATAAGGTGATTAAAAAATAATTAGTGTACATATTGGACTACTGGACTGGAAATTGAATTTTACCTTTCGACTACCGGGTCCCCCAGGCTTGCCAATGAAATTCATTGATCATCTGTTAGATGACCGGTCGGTAGCTGAGTGGACAAACGCGGCGGATTCCCACCCGGGCATCGTGGGTTCAATTCCTCTGCTGGCTGAGTCCTCCATCATTTCACAAATAACATCTTTCGCTTATTGCGATGGTAGGAGGAGTTTATCAAATATTGTCAGGATATTCGTAACCCGAAAATGTTTGTATTCCAGAGGTCGCGGGTTCGAACCCGGCGTGCGCAAATAATTTGTATTTAATTAATATGTGCTATAACACTTTGTTTTTACAGTATTTTTTACTACTCTACAACTATTCCTTATCTTTTTGTGCATATAATTCTCATTTTTTCACTGTCAATTGTAAACCTTTAATGGAAAAGCCCTCACGGGTGTATAGGTACAATAATAAAAAATAAAATAATAATATATTGTGTATTTAAGGCACGTTCCAGAGTGGTAGATACTCTAAGTATCTCCCTGGTGAAAGACCATCATTCAGAATTGAAACGTTGCTTAAAATGGCTTTAGCCGTGTTTGGCGACCTGATCTGAATAGCCAGGTACTTCTTATCCTTCCTCTTCCTCATCTGCTTCCCCTCCCCACTACTTTCAGCCTCACAACATACGTCCAATTAGGGACTCCACAGTACCACTGGCTCTAGACGGTTGGGAGCAGTTGGGACTCTTGCGCAGTATTCACTGAAAAAAAAATTTTTTTCAAGAATAAATTTCGGTGTTTGAAAAGCTTGATCGGTATCACTCGAAGTAAGGAAATATTGAGCTTACTTTGGGCGCACGTGCGTTTGCCCTGCACACTTCTATTGTAACGTCTCCCCGGCCTCTACTGCTTTGTCTACGGCCGATCACCGGATGATCATTACGATTTATTCCTCGGTACGTTTCTCAGAATTTGTCCAAATATCCGCGGAATGCGCACAGCGGATGTGATCGGCTCGATAACCTGTTTGTATTTCTCATTTCCAAGGTGATCTAAAGCGAATTCGAGTGTTTTTTGATACTATTTTCTCGTTTGCCCGAAATATAATTGCAGATTTTTAAAGATGTCCATAAAAATATGAATGAAAGGTCAAATTACATGAACCCGCTGCCGGGCTAGTGCGACGCTCTTGACCCAACGTCTTACGTTTTCTGCAGAATACCTCGGAATACAATCTAATATTATCTGACTCATTCCGTTCCCAATATTAAACGCAGATGATGTTTTATCCAACAGCCTTTAGGTACCTACTCAAAGAAAAAAAGGCTTTCAAATCTTCATTATTTTTTTAATAATTTTTTAAATTTTATTTTTATTTTAATATTTTTCTAACATTCATGGCAATCCCGATGAGTTACAAAAACTCACTCTGGGACAAGGGAAATTAAAGAATACATGAGTTACAACAATAATACAAACTAGTTTCATCTTGACACACGCGTCGAAGGGAGATAGTGAGTGAATCGCAAAGTAGCGTAGTCGGAATAAAATTTCAGGCTTTTTTGAGAAAATTACCAGTATAGTTTTAACAGACGTTAGCTCCCCACAAAGAATTATGTACAGAAGACGGCTTAGCGTATTAATACTATCAGATGCAAAGTAATCAAAAAAACATACATCTAACAAAACATAGAAAATACAGGATAAAAAATAGGGTAATTAGTATTAATAGAAAATACAACTAAATTATAAAAAAAATTAAGCAGAAGAACAAAAAACAGTAAATGGGGATATATTTAGCGTTTATTATTTATTTATGTAAAGTAAATACCGTGCAAAAGTACCAACTTCTCCCAGACATCTGAGCTATTGAGATTATGGCATCCCCAATTGGGGTATGTTGTGAGGCTGGATGTGGTGAGGAGAGATAGGAGATGGGAAAGAGGAGGCTTGAGAAGTACTTGGCTATTCAAATCTGGTCATCAAACACGGCTAAAACCATTTCAAGTAACGTTTCAATTCTGAATGATGGTCTTTCACTATGGCGATACTTAGAGTATCTACCACTATGGAACATGTCGCAAATATACTACATATTATTTTATATGAATTAAATGTGTTATGACACATATTGATTAAATATAATTTATTTGTGCACGCCGGGTTTGAACCCGCCACCTCTACAGACCCTAAATAATATTTGGCCTTAACGATTTTTTTTCCAACAGCCTTACTAACTAAAAAGAAAAAAGGCTATAAAACGTTTATAATACCTTTATCAATATCAATTCATTGTTTTTATCTAAAAGCGAATCTTTTTTAAAATGAGTTCTCTCTTCGTTCAAGTAATTTGAAATGCCCTAAGTCTCCCACCCACCCAATCTACATCATTCGCATTTGAATCGTTCCGATCTCTGGCAAAATTATTTCTCTTCCTACAAAATTTAAAATTTGCTCGCCACCTTTTTTATTCCCTCTGTTATTACTTTCCAGATATATATATATATTCAAACTATGCAGAAAAAAAACCCGTAATAATTTTAATTCCTTCATACATTTGAGATGTTCAAAAGACGTTTCCACAAGATAATTTTTAAACATTTTTTTTTTCTTTATACACGTGTATAAAAACTAAACCTTTGAAGGTAAGTGAAAGGTTAATAATGACACCATAGAAATACTGAATATAAAAAAATATATAAAACCGAAAAGCTTTTACTAACACAAAAATAATTTAAGAGAGTGGCTTTTAATTTAAATACATATAAAATATTTATATGCATAAAACATTTAGAATACATATGGCATATGCCTAATTAAGGTGATAGTAATATGTTATATATTTATATATATATATATATATATATATATATATATATATATATATATATATATATATATATATATATATATATATATATATATATATATATATATATATATATATTTTATATTTCACGTATAAATAATTTTGTAAAATATTAAAATGAAAAAAAAAAAAACTACTAAAACAATCCAAATAATTAGTTTTAAAATAGTAAAAATTACACCTTGTAAAACTTTCCGATTATTTCATAATTTCGATTAACGTAAACACTTGTTGCATTTTTTCGCTAAAAGCAACAAGTAGGCGTAACAAGATTTAAAACATGCTGTTTCTCAGTGACGTTTGGCCAAAACATTAATGTCGGAAATGTAATACATACAATACCAAGTAGGTGTTCTACATGTCAACTTTAATTTCACAACCAATAACCAACTTGAGATAAAATTTTAAAATAACTTTGTAAAAGACCACAGATTTATTTTTATTTTTTTATGACCGACCGGTTTCTCTTAGCCTAAGCATCATCGGTTGCACAAAATTGATCTAAACTAAAAATATAGGTGTACGGTTATACATATAATTCATACAGAGGGAGAACACAATATAAAACAAAATAAGAGGACAATGATAAAACACAATAATAACATTTAAATTATAACAATGGAATAGAGAGAAAGAGACAGATAATATTAATTGAAAGAGATAAAACGTCAACTGAGAAGGTGATTGTGTAATAATGTGAAATTATATTAGTTAACAGTAAATCTACCTAATATTAAACTACTGGTAATTAACCACTAAGTAATTGCCTTCTACGAAAATATATTAATTTATATTTTTGGTTCGAAGACACGGTGATTTGATACTGGATGTAGAAACGAGAAGATTGTGTAATTCTAATACATAGTAATCTTATTCAAATGCCGACAGCTTTGAAGTATTCCCGGATCCGCCTTGTCGCATTGAGGATAACATTTCGTTTGATGATTTATGAATCAAATACGTATAATACGACTATTTAAAAAAAAAATAATAGTGTCGAACTATGATGTCGTAGCAATGAGTTGACTTTATACAAATTAATGTTGCGTTCCAAGAAGTTTCCTTCGATCTTTAAACAAAGAGGTTATCCAAAATACATTCCCCAGTTGATCCTTGAGAGAAATCTCTACCAGAAAAAAATCAGAGCCGAATTATCGGTAACTGGAGACCACTATTAAAATAAGCAATGGAGGATTAAACGCTGTTGGCGCAAATAAAAAAATTCTCTAAAGAAGCGAACCATCAGTACATAATGGCACGTATAGCAAAAAAAAACAATGAGGTAAATTAACGAAGTCACTCATTAAATCATTAAACGAAGTTATCAATCATATCGAGAAAAATAGGTAATAATACATTTTTACTGAATGTTTCCACAGTTAACTAATTTTTTGTACAGGGGCGGACTCAGAATGAATTAAAAACCTTTGAAAAATGTTGGGTAAATTGTATGTATTTATTTATTGGTTTACGGTGCAAGTAAGTACCTTTGAATACATAAAAGAAAAACAATCACGAATCAGTAAAAAAAAATCAATACAATTAGTAAACTAATATAAAATATCAAAATGAAAAGCGTAAAGCTTAAAAGTTTGCTATAATATAAATACTCATTTTAGACTTTCGAAGAAGTCAACAGATCTTCAGTAAAATAAAAACGATAATTTATTTAAAACACCATCTAGATAAAGATGGCACCTATATCGGAAGAAATTGGGGAAAACATAATTCAATAATTTTTAAGAAAGTATGAGATTGATACAAAAGCCAGTTTCTAAAAAGGTTTCGGTAGCCCAATTGGCATAACGTTCCAAATTAATATTGGTTTCTCAATTGCGCTCGGTCGTGACTTGATTCTTTATATTTTCTGTGTCTTTTTCTGTTTCATATTTCGTTAATAATTGATATCAAAGTAAAAAGTATAATTCGGCAAAGTTGCTTTTAATTAAAAATACGTTTTTGAGGGTTTATAATGAATTTATAGTGTGGCAATGAAAACAAGAATATGTATTAGCAACTGCTTCGAAAAACTTTTTCAATCATCGACTCGTGCGTACAGTTTAAAATTATTCGATCGGTAGTCAATCCGAATAAATTTTTCATCAGCCACACACTGTTTTTACGTAATACAAAAATTTTTGCTCCAAGAACCAAAGATGACAAGCTTTCAATACCCTTTCCGTAAAAAAAGTATTTTTCTGATAACTAGTCTACCCCTGAACAATTTTTTTACCTACCACGGTTTATAACGAGTAATGGTTATAAGGCGAAATTTAATTTAAAAGGTTTTTTCTGATAACTAGTCGCCATCTATAGACTATGTCTAGGTATCTTATCATGGAAACGAACCATTATCAATAGAAATTAATCATAATGTAATTACACTATTTTTTTTACACGCGATGCTCTTTTCCAATAGTATATTATTTTCTTGTTCGTCGAATTAATGTCATATGAGATAAGTGGCTGTATTTATAAAGAACAAAGTTTCGTATGGTTATGTACTGTTACAACGCAGATTGAAAAACAACGAAGGGTTCTTCAATATGGGCGTCGTGATGGCAATTTAAAATATCACGTAGGTACAACATTAAGACCGAATAAAACTGAAGCGAAATGTTTTATCTTTTATTATTAAATCACTAAAACAATATCGTCACCGGAAAGGCAAAAGGGCTGAAGCCCCATTTTGGGAAGTTTACACCAGAGCACTAACATTTTTTTAGTACCTGGTTGGATTTTGAAAAAAAAGTTAACTACAGTGAGAGCATTGAGTAAGCCAAAAAGTCTCAAGCTTGTATCGCTTGAGTCAAGCCTTCTTCCAAATAGAAAATATATTTTAGATGACTGAAGGCGTCACAAAAGTCTGCAGAATGAAACCAGAGTCAGAGCATCCGACGCAGAAAAAAGAACTGATCAAAACTGCAAATTTAACTCATTTTCGACCAAAGGGTCGCTTAAGCCTTTTTGCCTTTCCAGCGACGATATTTCGATTTACATTGATATCGAAATTAAAAATGTTATAATGTCTATAATTCCACTTCGTTCCCGAGTGAAAGATACCATCACTATTGTCCTGGTGAGAGGTAATGTGTCGAAATCAAATATTGCTTGAAACGGCTTTAGCAATGTTTAGTGATTAGATGTGAATAGCCACTTAATTTTCTATTGCCGTCTTTTCTTCCGACTATCCGCTCCTGGAAATCAAAAGTTAGGCATTATCTTTCGGGAGCAGTGATAATTTTTAAATAATTTGCAAAAAAAATATTTTTCTAAATAATTAATAAACCACCCATTAAATGCAGGAACGAGATCCAAAACTCAATAGAACTCTAGGATGATATCAAAATATTTTTAAATGCTTCTCAGTAATAATATAAAAGTAACATCTGAGAAACGTTGATTATCCCTGACATCTTCTTAACTAGATATATTTAACTATTGCATTCTGCAAAAAAAAGGATAAATACCAAGTATTAATCCACTGCCAGTACTTGGAGATCAGTAATTCTGTCATAAGCTGTTCATGATCTTTTGTTGATTTGAAAATGGAAAAAATGCATCTTATTCTTTTACTAAGTGTTGTTGGATCATCTCTGGTATATGTTCATTATTTTATTTTAATATTTTTAAAATAATTTAAAGATTGTTTTCTTTTATTTTTTAAATACTTTGCATTTAAGTACCTACCTATTTATTTTAAATATCTTTAGTTTTCTAATGTGCTTACTTTTACGTTTTTTTGCAGGCAATTCCAGCGGATATCAAAAAAGCGTTACACGACGCTTGCGTTAGTGAAATTGGAGCGGATGATGGTATGTATTAAGAGGACATATTACTCCAAAAACGGGGTTTTGCTCGAGATTCGCTTCTTAATTAATTTTGTCACTTAATATCAAATATTTTCAGGTAATGCACTCGGGATGTGAGTGGTTTATATTTTAGAAAAATAACACCTGACCTTAACCTTTCACATTCTTACCATAAAACTATTTTCGAAAATTCCAAATATTTTTTCAGCAATACCCTTAAGGACAAGATTTTTTTTTTCTATGCGGTCAATAACGACCTTTTCAAAACATTTGAAATTATAGTAATATATTAATTAAAAATAATCCTTTTTTTTCCCCTACCTACTACAGAAAACTCAATCCTACACCCTTTCTACCGCGCGCCAAACATTCGTTTTGCCGTCAACATATGTTGCTCGAAAGACTTAACAGACGTGTACGCTGTGCCTAACGTCAGAGTATTCTAAAAATATATTTGACCAGACTCTTACTTTATTTTTTGGCTTTATTAACACTTTGACTTTACTTACCATAGTGTATTTTCAGATTATGAATGAATGGTGAATGATGTATTATGAATTCGTTATATTTTTAAGCCAACGTTAATTATTTTGGAGAACCGCCTCACCAATTTACTTTTAAGGTACTGTGTCCTATGAATCTAAAGTAAATGTTTAAGGGTCCTACTTTTGGATTTAGATAATATATTTTGAAAAACATATTTCGTAATTTATTCTCACTGACTTAAAAATAACTCAATCTTTTCCTTTACCTTCCTATTTATTATAAGGTTTGTTTAATATTGTGAAATAGATGTTGATCATATGGGAATTATTTTTTTAATATTACAGATGCCATAAATAATTTCATCGTCAAAGCTATAGAAGGAAACTTCATACCGGATCCATCCTTCAAGTGTTACCTTAACTGTCTCATGGTGTCCGGCGGCTTCGTAAGTTCCAATCTTTAGTTAAACACATTATTTAAATGAACGAGTGAATGTAACTAAACAAACTGTCACACCTGATTTTTCACATTTTCTTTTTTTTTTTCTTTTCTTTTTTTTCTTTTTTAAAACTGTTGAAATACCTCTGAAAAGTGATGTTCTAAAATCTTTGTTCGGTCTTATTTAAACTTTCACGCATAGCACATATCACCATCATATTTGTTTATTTGTATAACCACTGCAAGTTTTTTAATCAACCCAAATATAGGAAATAACCTCAAAATAAGTTAAAAATACGACTCGATGATGTGAAGTTAGCGGGGACAGAGAACATTCTTACATACTTGGAAGTGCTGCAATATTATATGAAGACGTTTCTTGTCTCTTTCTCTCTCATGGTATACGACGTAAAAACTCGGAGGAAGTGATTTTTCGCAAATTTGTATTGGTTGGGTAAAAATATGTAACTATCTCTCCATGTATATTCTTACTGCAAGGGTCGATATTGAGAACCTTTATTTTAAGTATGGAAAAAATAATTAAGTCGTCAGATGCTTTTTTCCGTTCGGAAAAATGAATTTAAAAAAAAACTTTTTTTTTTGGCAATGAGGTCAATTTTTTCCGTAAAGCAACGCACTATTGAGGAAAATAAATATAATTCAGCGTAGAACCTTATCTAGAAGGGCGGAAAGTATATTTGTTAAAAATTTATTAGAAATTAATTTTAAGATTTTTTATTTCCAACTTTTTAATGATTTCAGTTGACGCAAGAGGGCGGAGTAAACGAGCAGGCAATCATCGACGCATTTCCCGATGCAACAGACTTCCCGGCAGCTGCCCATAAGTGTGGAACTATTTGTGAGAAGCATATCATAAAAACAAAGACGCACATACTATATTTTTATCGGTGTTGTTTTTTATGTTTTTTTTTCACACCATGAGAATTTGTCGGCAGAAACTTAGTAAAGAATATTATACAATCCAATTATAATTTTTTTAAATCAAGAAAACTGCACCACAATAAAATAAGAACATATATCAAAAGGGTTTTAAATTATTAAACGTGTATTTTTTTCACTTTAGGGGAGCCGATTTGTGTGAAACCTCCTACAATGTACAAAAGTGCTACCGAGAGAACAATCCGGGGGTAAAAATGCTATTTCAATTAATTCACAGTATTTCACGCACAAACCGTCAATACTAAATAGGAATTCAAGTAGGCATTATCATTTAAATATTTTAAAAATATAGTTAATACCGTACAAAGTCCCAACTGCTCCCAACCGCCTAGAGCCAGTGAGAATATGGCATTTCGAATCGGGGTATGTTGTGAGGCTAAATAGGGGAAGGATATGGGGAAGAGGAAAGTTGTGAAGTACCTGACTATTCAGATCTGATCACCAAAAACGGCTAAAGCCATTTCAAGCGAAGTTTCGATTCTGAATTGTGGTCTTTCACCAGGGCAATACTTAGAGTATCTACCACTCTGGAACGTGCCGCTAATATACTGAATATTATTTTAATGTGAACTAGACGTGTTATGGCAATATTGATTAAACCTAAGTTAT